>PVJO010000266.1:0-67175 GCA_004026905.1 Hystrix cristata
CTTGTGACACGATACATTGACAAATGCTGCTTCACTCTTCACTTTGGTGTCCTCCCCAAAACCCACGACCCCAATCTAACCATAAGTTAAACATCAGACAAACCCCGATAGAGGAACATGACATAAAACCTGGCTGATACTCCTCAAAATTGTCATCAGAAACAAGTCTGAAAAAATGTCGCATTGTAGACACAAAAACCACACATGGTGTAGCACTCTGTATGCAATCCTGGGCCAGCAAAAGGATGTTAGGGAACAATGAAGGACATATGATTAAAAGTGGGAAGTTTAGTTAGTGGTCAACGGATCAATATCAGTTCATTAGTTGTGACAAATATGCCATTAGAATGGAAGATAGTAAATTGGGTGGACCTGGGTAACAGCTCTAAGGGAATTCTCTGCACTCTTCTTTAACTTTTCCATATTTCTAAAATGACTCTGAAATAAAAATTGTATTTGAAAACTATGATGCTAAATAAATATGTGGATCAGCTTGAGATTAAGTTGGGTGCTGCTATTTGTGCTACAGCATCCAGAACTTTTATTACAGAGCACAGGTCACATGTATCCGCTTTGGAAACTGTCTCCTTCCTACTTCAAGGGGGCAGAACTTAATAATAGACTGTGCAAATTCTCCAAACACCATGCATGACACATACCCGCTGCTCGATAAATATCTGTTAAATAAATGACTGCATTATAATATTGCCAAATGAAAAAAAAAATCAGATTACAAAACACTATGCATACCATGGCCTGTCACACATGTACTGTATGATCATGGGCAAGTCAGTTCACAATTTTGTGTCTATTGCCTCATCTTTTTTTATTTTTTTGGGTGCTGGGGATTGAACTCAGGGCCTTGTCCTTGCGAGGCAGGCGCTCTAACTGCTAAGCTAAATCTCCAGCTATGTCCTCATCTTTGTCATAAGAGTGATCGTTGCACCTACCCCATGGACATAGGTGTGTGTAACACACATCAAATAGTACTAGATGGTACCTTGTAATTTCCTCCTCCTCCTATTCCTCCTCCTCCTTCTTCCCTTCTTTCTCATTCCCTTCTTCCCCAACATCCAGATGGAATATAAAACAAAAACTATATTGAATTTATATACTTAACATGACAAAAGCCTGCCATTTTTAGAATTCCAATAATTTAAAATTTATTTTTACTTATCTCTATTAATAATTTGGGGTGTTGATAATGTATTATAATTATCGAAAACATTAGTAAACAGGAAAATAAACAAGAATGTATGTAAGTACCCCAGTGAGAGACTGTATAACCAAGGTACGTAGGTATTGTTCTATCCTCTGAAGAACTTACAACCTAGCTGAAGAGACAAAAAAACAAAACGACCACTGAAAAGTAGAAGAATCACTTCATAAAGCACTGTGAGAGATGCCTTGAAAATGTGCCCAAGGAGATGAGCAGGACAGTGACCAGAAGAAGCAATCCTGAGAATGGCACTGAGAAAGGACAGAAGGAAGCTTTAAAATGACTGCTAGAGAAGGGTGGAGTGCGGGCAGGAGGGCGGCCCTGGCAGGAGGGACAGTAGTACGAAGACACAGGGCGGGTGGAGCTCAGAGCATGTTAATACAATAAACACGGCTCCTGCCTCTTGCGTCTTTACACTGATCTAGGCCAGCGGTGGTGAACCTAAGGCACGAAAGCTGTGGCAGGCTGTGTGTACCACTGAAAGCTCTAAAAGGTTCCCCATCACTGATCTAGGTGTTTTAATTGTTCCCAAGTCCCCACAACAGTTTTTGTACAAACTCCTGATTAAACAATAACAAAACACTCCCTAAACCTTCCTAATCTGCTTACATTGCACACAGAGAAGAACAAAAGATGAAAAGAAGCCTAACTTGTCTCTGAGTTCATATTTCCAACGTCAGGGACACGCATCTTCAGCCTCATGTGACCTGGAGATGAGTCACGAATGGCTCGAGATTCAGAACTGGCACAATCCAGAACAGCTGGAAGTGGACACAGACTGACAGGCTGGACCCTCCCAACTCCATCACATCACAGCTTTGCCTGGATGTCTTAGGATACTCTGTCCCAGGGAGACTGGCTGGAGCGCAGGGAAGCAAATTCATTTCCGCCACTCAACAGTACCTCATGGGTGAATATTCTCTCCTCTTCACCCCAGAAGAGCACCCTGCCTGTCTCCCACTAGAATTTATGGACTTCTAAAAATAGATTCTGCCCAACAATCATGTGGGCAAATGCTGACTTGCAGTCTCAGGGAGATCTCTTCCTCAGGCCCTGTAAGATTAAAGCAGGTTCTATTTGCATGGAGAAGGCGGGTGGGGAGAGAAGAGAGAGAGAGAGCTTGGAACAGAGGCACAAAGGACAAATTCACTTTTCATCTGCATCAAGCGGAGCCCCTCACAAGCCAAGGCTGGGCTGCATCTAACAATTGCCAAAATACAGAATGGCGTCAGCGTGAAGAATGGCCTTGCTGCTGCTACAAATCCAGGACAGAGGATTTCCCAGTGCCGGCTCCAGCTCAAAGTAGAAAAAATTCTTTCCTCCTCTGGGGTGCCAGGAACTTGACAGTAGAATAATATTAGTAGGAAGAACAGCAAAGGCACAGACATGTAAGAATGAAAGGGGGACACGAATAAATCCTGCTCCCACACTATAGGGGACTCATTCCTGGGTTTTTAAAGAATCTTTTCTGGCTTTTCGCCCCGGAGTGGTATTGGCCTTCAAGCTTCATGTCTAAGTGCTGTTTCCAGGTGCCTACATTTCTTTCTTCCTTGAGGGGTAAAAAAATATGTGCTGATATACACGGACATATATATTTACATTTATACATGACTAAAATACAGCCATGTTCTGAGAAACACATTGATGGGCAACTTCATCATTGTATGAAACCTATATAGTATAATCTACTATATAACTAAGCTGGATTATGTCTCCGTATCTGTTTCATATGGATATGGATATATACACATGTGTATAGAGATGTACACATACATCTGTACACACGCAACTATAAATGGTATCGTCTATTTCTCCAGAGCCACATGGGATTAAATCAAGCACAAAATTATGCAATCAAGAGAAGCGGTAAACATGAGATGTATGAGGTTACTGCTGGCATAACACAGCACACTGTTTTCTAGTAAACTATTTTTTATACATAGAAAGCGTATACTCTAAAATAATGATTAAAATATAATATAGTAAATACATAAATCAGTAACATAGTTGTTTATTTTCATGATCAAGTTATGCACGATACATGACTGTGTTACATGTCTACGCAGCTGGCAGCCCAGAGATTGTCCACACAGATGAGAGATCAGGCGCTGGACCATGATGCCGGCCAGCGGTGATGTCGCTAGGTGATAGGCCTTTCTCATTTCCATTACAATCTTATGAGACCACGGTTGCATATACTGTCTATTGTTGACCAAATTATGTCTAGTAAGTACATGGCTATATGTATAAATAAAGGAATAAAGAAATCTATGTATGTATATATGTTTATATGTGTATTATTATTGCTACTAGGTGCTATGAAGATGATATTTCTGATCATCCTATGAGTGTGTCTTATGATACGCTGAGTCTCTAGTGTAAATATCTCCACTCAACAATCAAACTGAACTCACAGAGCCCAATCGTGCACTATCTGCCCCTGGCAAGTTGGTGCAAATCTTGGTTTGTACTAATCAGCCCCTGGCTTTTGAAGCATGTAGTGTACTTGATGTGACAATCCCCTGTCTTACAATATCTACTTTTCCCCAGCCCACCCCAAGGATCCACGGTGCCAGCTACCTTGGAGCAATCAGCTCATTACAAGAAAGTATGTAAGAAAAGGTCAGGTGTAGTACCCATTAATAATGAAGAAGACACTGATGAACCTGCTAGCTAGCAGTGATATGAAAGACAGCAGCTTGTAGAGACTGTGTGCCTGCCCTGTGCCAAGCACCGTATAAGTATTTGACAGAGATGATCTCATTTACCTTTAAAATCATCCTTTCCAGTAGATAGAATTCTTATCACTTCTGTAAGTAGGAAATGGACACTTGAAAAATTGATCCATTTCCCCAAGATGATGCTGCTAATAAGGAAAGATGCTCGGATTTGAGTGTGGGTGATGCAACCCCAAAGCCTATATCCCCATCCACTGCTCAGACCCTAACCAAAGCCTCCTCAAGAGTATCTATCTGTGCCTACTGCACCAGCTCGATTACAACCCCTCAGTGCAGACAGGAAACCAACAACCATTGAGTCAAAACATGGCCCATCTGACTTGACAGCCGTCACATGCAGAGCCTAGCTCCTCCCAGGTCCAGTGAGAAATCTGACAGTGTCAGGCTCCTGATCTGTCCGCTGCACACCGGGCAAGTGGCAGCCTGTCAGAGTCACCTCCAAGAGCTCAGCTACGTAATTGCCAGTGTGGCAGGCAGAGAGTGGGCACAGGGCAAATTACATGTGTTTCTCCCCACCCTGCTGTGTTGGGCTCTGTAGATGCTTCCGCTCCATCTCAGCAGCCCAGCAGGAACAGGGGAGCCGGGAGGGCAGGAAGGGCCAGAAGGGCCCAGTTCTCTCTGGGTTAGGACAGTCCCTCTTGAAGAGCCTGCTTGTTTTGCCACTCGGCTTAAACTTCCACTCAGGAAAAGTGGCTTCCTGTGCTTGTGCTTCCTGGATTGTTATCAGTCAAAAACGCAACCACATTCTCTTTTCTGCAAAACTCTACCATGGAGTGACTGTTCATCACTGACTCTCACATTCACACAGCTATTCAAATGTTTGTGGGTAGGTTCTCTGTCCCAGGCTCCAGGAAATTGGGATAAATGGTTAACAAGACAACTGGAGCTACTCTCCACCAACTCACCATTTGTAGGGAATACAAATATGTTGTCCTTTCCTTTCTTTTCTTGTGTATGGTACTATTATCTAAGGAGAAGGGGAAAGAAGGAGACAAGAGGAGGAAACATTGAGTAGGAAACAGTTCCCATGAGACACACTACATGAGAGAGGCCTCGCACACTCTAAGGGCTTCCCACAGTTCTGAGAGGCAACTGCTGTAAGCCTGTTTTACACCTAGCAAAGGTACAGAGAGGTTTGCCAACACATGTTTCCAAGGCAATGAAGGCTTCGAAATGACTGTGCAGGAGGCTGTATGGGGCTGAAATCTAGAGATTTCCTAGTAGAACAGAGAACACAAGGCCCCTGTCTTGAAGTTGCATTTGCAGAGTACATTCCTGTTTATAGACACCATACTTTCCAGTGCACCCAGAATAGTCCAGCTGTATGCATGTGGTCCCAGAGTAATCGCAATGAATTCTTCTTTTCACATAAATTCAATGATCACTCTATTTTTCCCTCCATTTTACTCTTGTTTGAGGTGGCTTGAAGAACACTGTTATATATTGTTGAAGTGAAAGTCTCTATGTGATGGTTATCCTGGATTGGATTGAGAAATCCCTAGGAATTTCGTTAAGAACACTTCCAGGTGTGTCTGTGAAGGTATTTCTAGAAATGACTGGCATGTCGGACAAGAAACTGGTGGGGGAGACCTACTCTGAATGCGGATGATGCCATGCAATAGGCTGGGGCCTTGGGTGGGACAAAAGAGCAGGAAAGGAGCCCCCAGGCACCTGCTCCCTCTCCCTCTGCTTCCTGGCTGCCATGAGGTGAGTAGCTTTCCCCCACCACACACTTCCGTCTTGATGTTTCTGCCTCCTGACGGGCCTACAGACAATAGAGCCAAGTGACCAGGCATTGAAAACCCAGAAACCATGAGCTATAATCAATCGCCCTTCTTTAAGCTGTTATTCCTGGGTATTTTGTCACAGGAACTAAAAGCTAATAACCTGTTTCCCAAGCCACTCTGTGGGAGGAGTCAGGGCCAAAAGACTGATGACCAACCTAAGTGAGATTCTTTCTCAAATCATCAGACTCCAAATCCAGTGCTCTTTCCCCTAGCACATCTGCTTCCCATGAAGATCAAATTGGGTGTGTACTTAGCACCTGACTCCCAAACACGATAACTCTCTACTTGCCTCTGCTAATTTTCTTTTCATTTTTAAGTATAAGGGAAACAGGTAGCTCGATGGCACAGCAGAGGTTCGGTAAGCCTCACTTATGAGTTAGCTGCCAGTGATTAGGAAATCAGAATAAATGTCAACAAAGAGGCCACTCAGAAACTCAAGGAGCCCACACACATGCACAGGCCAAGTTGAGGTTCACTTTCCTGAAAAGAATCAGTACAATTTTTAGTTTTTCAAACCCATCTGGAATAATGTGCAGAACAGAAACAAAGAAAATATCATGATGCTTGCAACCACAGGCTCTCTCTGAGCTGGGCAGTTCCATTATGGAGGTCCCAGAGCACCAGGCAAAACACTAAATTACATACAGGTAGTGGCTGGATATAGGCTGCCAGCCGGCTTTCAGCAGCATCCCCCATATGGCTAGGAACACTTGTGCCAGTTAATTAGCACTGGCATTAATTGAGAGAAGGAACATTGACCAGGACATCGAGGTTATCCTTAGACTATTTAAATATGTCATGTGATCACTCGTTCCATCTGTTATCAACATACTTCACACTTAATCCAGTAAATAAACTCCCTACCATTTTAAGCAAATGGATTCCATTTTGCCAGGCCTCTTTAGATTTGGCAGCTCTCGAGATGTTTTCTTCCCCTAGAATCTATACAGTGAAGTGTCACAAGGTTCAATAACACAGCCTACTGCAAAGTCAAGGATCAGGGCCAGCCTCCCCTTCCTGTCCATGAAATTCTGGAGAAGTATCCTTACGGGGGGAGGGGATCTAAAAACAACCACATGCCATCACTCACTCAAATGCATATTTTTCACTTTGCAGCTACCCTACAAATCTGCCTTGTTTTCTTTCCTTGCTCTCAATTCTGCTGAAAGCACAGAGAAAATAAGGCCTATTATTCAAATGAATTTCACCGTGCACTAAAAATGTGGCTGAGTTGAGATGGAAACCCATTTTAAAAGTGCTCTGCTCTAAAATGGATGATGTCTGGTAAGGTATAAAGCACTTGGGTACTTAGAAAGGCAGATAGGAAATAGTCCAATCCCAAAACACTTCATTGGCAAATGGACTCATCATAGGTATACCCCAAAGTAGATTTCACATCCACTTCCCAGAAAGGTATAGATTCCGTACATCTTTAAGAATACTAATATAAATCTTCCCTGAGAAACTTATCTTCAACGGTCTATTTTCTTGCCCTAAGAAAAGTTATATAGTCACTATCTCATCAATCTCTAGCATTTCTTCACCCAGCTCTTCTATCAAATTCCTAATAGTGTCTCCAAAGCCAACCCTCAGTAAATTGATGAAAATATATATCATTTGCCCAGTGCACAGGTTGGCCTTTAAGAAAGACCCAAACCTCATCAAAGCTATATAAGGTGACAAGCATTGGTCCATGAAAGTAAAAGCAATACCTGACCATAGTTGCAAATTCTGAGGTCTGAAAGACATCTTGGAATGATGGATAGAAAGCACTGAATCTCACCTAGAGAGACTAGGCTTTAACTTCTACTTCCTCCAGGATGGTGACCTTGGGAAAATCATTTCTTCACTCTTGGCTAAAAATTGACGATTAAGATCCTTATCCCATCAAGAGTGGATACACACATCCACTATGTTACTGGGTAACAATCATGCTTAGATGTCTTCTGCACTACTTCATATAAAAGATATTACCTAATATGCCCTCTAAGTCCTAACAAAAAGTACAGCTCAGTCTTGCAGGTAGCTTAGTGTGATAAAGCAGACACTTACTGGTCTAATTTTACCCTAAGCACAGGGAAAATCCAGAAGTCATCTCAGGAGCCAATTAATCAGAGAGAGATAATTAAATTTTACACATCGGACTAAGTTTTAACTAGGACACTAGGGCTACCTTGAGGATTACACAGTGCTTTCTGCTTTGGGGAAAATGAAATTTTTTGCAATTATACAATTGTTCACTTCAACAAATACTTATTGATGACTTGCTGCAAGCCAGAGGCTGCACATTCTGGATACTGAAAAGAATTAGACTCCTTCCCTGACCCAAAAAGCCCTTTAGTGTGGTAAGTAGAATTAAACCCACAGATTCTGGTACAACGTATGGCATAGAAAGGATGAGACAGAGGTACGCAGAGAACTGGAGGATGCATTCCCACAAAGGATGCCGGGGTGGAGTGAAAATAAGATGCGGGGTGGATGCGTGACCAACCTCAGGGAGGTTGTGCAGGGCAGAGGGTACAGTACATGCGGAACCTCACAGCTCCTTATGAGGAGTTACACGGTGGTCATTTCTACACTAGACAGTAGACACAAAAAGAAGGTCTGGAACATGTGACTAGAGAGTATGAGAAGGAGGTCGCCAATGAATAGGAGACACAGTATGCGCAGTCAAGGGACTCTTGACCACCCGTGCATCACAAACTTTTTCTTAAAGTAGGTATAAAGGATATAAGCAAATACATTCCCATTTGCAAATCCCAGGTTTACACTAGATTAAAAAAATAAACATGGATTACCCTAGTGTAAAACAACACATTGATGGTGACAGTAGTCTCGAGGAAGCTGGAAAGCTGACTCCTGAATAAAATGCACATATAACCTATTTCAGAGTTATTAAAAAAAAAAAAAAACATAGATTTACAGCTGTACATGGTGGCACACGCCGGAATCCCAGGTGCCTGAGAGGCTGAAGCAAGAGGATCAAAATTTCAAGCTAGCCTGGGGAATTTAACAAGTTAGTGAAACACCGTCTAAAAAAAAAAAAAAAAAAAAAAAAAAAAAAAAAAAAAAAAAAAAAAAAAAAAAACCAAAAAACAAAAAAAACAAAAACTAAAATACGAGGCCTGGAGATACAGCTCCGAGTGAAGACCTTGGGTTTCATCCCCTGAAAACAAAAGAGGAAAAAACTCTGTAGTTTCACAGCCCCTCTCCTAATATCCAAACTTGTGGACTAGAGCAATTTGCAGTCTCTCAATCTAGAACCCATTCATGAGGAATGAGTTCTCCCTCTTCCCTACCAGAAAAGACATTAGCTTCAGCTCCAAGTCAACATTTCGGGACTCTAACATTCATATCCATTCACCAGTGATGTGTAAATATTTGAACGGTTATTAAGGAAAGCTTAGGCTGAAAGGTAGTTATTCACCTGGGAAGCGCCTGTCTACGGAATGATTCTATTTACAGTCATAGCCATCTCCTCCCATTTCCCCATCACAATTGACTCTGTGGAGCACCCTGGTTCAAGGCTCTGCATGCTTCGTTACTCGTTCTGATTCAGGCTGTCATACAAACCCAACTCTGGAGCGCAACTTTAAACACTATATTGCACTATATTCTTCATATAAAGTCATTGACATAGACGAGTTTTTCATATAAGAGAAACCAAGTGATATTATGCTGATGTGTCTGAGTTACTTCACTTAACATTATGTTCTCTAGGTGCATCCATTTTCCTACAAATGACTGAAGGAAAAAAGAGAGAAACAAAAAGGTTTTGTAATCCTTGACTCTCTACAACGTCTTACATGTTTTATATGTTCTTTGGCCTATTAGTGTGATTTTTCTGTCTATATGATAAGTAACTTAATAAGGTCTTATAAACACATAAATCTGATGCTGAAAAAATAAAAAGGGGTGGAAGGAAGGGGGAAAAATTGAAATGTGTTATGTACACGTACTAATTCCCTACAGCGATTGCAAATGTGTACTAATAATAGTAAAAACATAAAAGAAAATCCAAAGCACGAAACTGTACATCCAAATGTAAAATTCTGAATGGGAAAGCAGGTCACCATGGTTATTCTCCTCCGTCCCTCCTTCCCCTGCCTCTCTGCTCCATTCTCTATCCCATGCTGGTCTTCCTTTTTCTTGGCTTCCTGCTGGACTTGGCCAAGGAGAAGCAGCACCAGGGAATCAGATAGTGGGGTGAGAGAGGATCGAGGAATTTCTTTCCCCCTTGCTCCTGCTCCTAGGCTAGGATCCCACAGGCATCTGTACCCTGAAATTTCGCCCCACCTCCTGAGTTGTTCCCCCACCACAATTCCAGGTTTTCTAGTGCTCAGGAAACCTTTTGTCCTCTCCTTGTTCTTTAGCTCCAGGAGAGTTAAAGTCCAGGGGATATCTGGGTTTTAGAGGGCCTAAAACTTACGTTATTAAATTGCATTATTAAATAAGATACATGACCGTGGTAACAATATTTCTGGCCCCTCTCACTGCCTCAGAGCGGTTTCTATAATGTGAGAAATTCTGCAGCTTAAATTCCATTTGTCTCACGTCTAAAGGTCCTCTGTACTAAAGACTTTCAATGTTTGCTAATCCTTTAGTGTCACAATGTGCTTATTTATTTGCTTTACATAGTACCACCTCACTAAGTAGCTCCTTCAGTAAAGTCTCTCCATTTAGACAAACTACATAGATGCTGTGCCTGGCAGAAATTCTTTCCTGGAAGTCTGTTATAATATCTTATGTGAAGATGTGATCGACAAACTTTCTTTCTTCCCCAGTTGCCTTTCTACCTGGAAAACACTGAAGTTTTGCTATCACTCACTGGTGTCCAATATTTGAATCTTAGCTTTGTTTCCTAAACAGTAAGAAACAACAAGTAAAACTAGACAGAAGTAAAAGGAAATATTTTATTATTTTATGAGTTTCTCCAAACATGTCAAAGAGAAAAATATGTTGGGTATATACTCATTAAATGCATAAAAGAAATATGATAGTACCTTTTCAAAACTATGTTTGGTCAACTATGATTTTTAGTCACCGCCATGTCATTGCAAATATCTAGCATTTCTAAATCATGTCCTGCTTTTCCTTTGAATAAACCTCTTAGTAGTCACCTATACCAAGGTATGATTATGTTACAAAAACAGAGAGAACTTTATTATGGAATGATATTATAAAAACTAGAGTCTCCAAGTATTTGATGCAGGTACTTGAATGATCAGTCCTTTGCCTTTACTGTGATGTCCTGGGTGTGCATTAAAAATTAGAAAGTGGTTAGGGAAGTAGCCAGGATCTTATTTTCCTGAGCACCCAAAGCTCACTTAGATGAAGGCGACAAAGCTGTATTGCCTGACCTGTTGATTCTTTTCCATTTTCAGAACCAGGCCCTAACCAATGCTCATGAATGATGCTCTTGGGAACAAAGGAAATGGTGAGCATTTCATAGTCGATTCAAGCCGTGAAACAACACATTTCTTCCAAAGCCACATACTCTAAGACATATGTGCTAAAAAGAAAATAAATGGCTATAGTGTCACAGGTGCACATTTACAATGATATTCCAGGCACCTTCGTTGTTATTAAAACTTATCATAAAACTACACTTCTAACAGGAAATAATTTGTTAAATTTTCTTTGAAATACAGTTATTTTGTCCTATGTCATTACCTTCTCACCGAAGTTCTAACCGTCCATTTTATATTTTTGAACTATATATAGATTCGCAACTAGGAGTTTAATTTATTTGTAGATGCTGGCTATCTCTCTCAAGCAAGCTAAATTTTATAGTCTCAAAATGTTAATATGTTAGTATTTCTGGGATTGAGAGAGTAAGTATAGGAGTACGAAAAGTTTCTTAGCTGATTCACCAAAATAATACTTCAAACCGGGCCTGGTGGCCCACACTTGTAATTCCGGCACTCTGGAGGCTGAGGCAGGAAGATTTCTAAGAGTTCAATGCCAGCCTAGGGTACCTAGTGAGTTTAAGGTCAGCCTGGACTACATAGGGAGATTCTGCCTCAAAACACAAACAAACAAACAGAAACAAGCGTGCTTATTTTTTGTACTCTAGTAGATTAGTAATGTTAACTGCAATAATACAGTCTTCCTATAGTTCCTATTTACTATTAGGCTGGTCCCTGCCATATATTAATAACCAAATACATGTTTGGTACACAACAGTCATTTTAAAACTTTTGGATAATTCTGCCTTCTAAGACAGAGCTTACATTTAAAAGTTTTATTTGAAAATGAGCTTCAGTGAAAGTTTGAAATATTCCCAGTAATTATATAACATAACTTTAGTATAATTCTAATAGATGCATATCTGAAATATACACATTTAATTTATATTTGATTTGATTTAAAAGGAAAATTACATGGAGAATTAGAAGATAAATAGAAAAAAATATACACATTTGCTTCTACAAAGTTATGAAGAAATAGACTGGGTCATATTAGGGGGTATATCCCATTATTTTTGTTTTTTAATAACCATAATTTGAAAGAAATCAGAGGAAATCTATTTCCTAACTCTGAAAGGTTGCACTAAGAGAAAATGCTTAAAATAATCGAAGATCTAAGGAAATTACCTGATACTTAGCACTACAGCTCAAATATTATATTCACAGCCAGGAAATAGCAGCACATAAATCCTCAGTTTTACCATTGCCTCACACTTTTGGCTAAACATCCCTGGATATCAGTATTTGCTAGAAGAGATATCAGAGTGGAGCTAATAAGAAAAGGCAGAGGTAAAAAGGCAGTAACATTCAATTTTTCTTGAAACAGTATCTTTCTTTTGAGGAAGAGCTGTACTTCAATTGAGGAGATAACTAAAATGTTTATCTACATTCAATTTAAGTTCAAATCAAAGTCCCAAGTATTAAATACCAGCATGGTTATTTGCAGCATTCTGTCAAAACGGAAAAACATCCACGCAGTGATTTCTTTATTGCTGCTTTCAAAATGTGTTCAAAATACTCAGTGCTCGTGTTACTATTAATAAGTGTTAATTCTTTACCTTAGAAAACCTCTGGAAATACACAGAGCATCTGCCCAGAATATAAAACAGCATTGATTTATGCCTTGAAAGTAGAGTTACAATGAATAACAAACAAATTCATTATGATGGCATAAAAATATCAAAATAAATTACTCCCTAGTAGCTACATCACATTGTAGGTTATTAGCTATTAATATCACTGTTCATGACAGACCTAACTACTGATGTAAAGGAGCAATCTTCTTTATTACTCTGTTTCTCTAATATTGGTTAGTTGGACAAGGGCAAGAATCAAGGTAAATTAGAGAAAATGTTCAGGAAAACAACAGTGCTGGATACTCATGAAAAGAAATCTGAACACTCATGAAAAGTGAAGTAAATGAAATAAATAGGTATTTAATAGTATTTATTTACATCTTGGTGAATAGCAGTGCTGGGAAAAAAAACCTAGGTCTTCCCGACTCCCACACTCAAAAGTCAGAAAAATTTCTGTAAAAAACAAATGTTTTTTGCTTTGTAATAAAGAAATATTTTCAGCTTCTGGGGTCATACATTTTCACCTGTGCCACTGTAGTATGGAAGCAATCATAGTGTGTCAAAAAAGGAACCCTGGTTAGGTTGCAATAAAATTTTATTCACAGACATTGGAACTTGAATTCTACATAATTTTTATGTACCATGAAATATTTTTCTTCCTCTGTTTTTTTTTTCAACTGTTTAATATCATGAAAATCATCCTTAGCTGTACAAAACCAACTGGTGGACTGAATTTGGTCAGAGGCGGTAGTTTACCAATAGCTACCACAGACCTGTGATTTTCTGACTTTAACGTGCATGCACGTCACCTGCAGATCTTGTTCACATGCAGATTTTGATTCCAGAGCTCTGGGGTTGGATGTGGAAACGCTGAATTCCAGCAAGTGTCCAGGCAAGGTTGATGGTGTTTGTCTGTAGACCACACTCTAAGTAGCTAATATCTGCCCTCTATAGATGCCGTTCAGTTTGCCACAGGGTTATTGCCTGATAAACCTGTTATAAGTCAAAAATACTGTAGGTCAAAAGTGCATTTAATGTCCCTAACCTACATAAAATCAGAGTTAAGCAGTACAGGACACAGTCTGTTGTTTACCCTTAAGATCAAGTGGCTGACTGGGAATTGCATGTTCCTGTCATTGCCCAGCATCAAAAGAGCAGCCGAGAGCAGCGTGTCATAGACCCAGTACAAAACTAAACTGCATCTTCTATGAAATGCATATTGTTTCCAAGTGATTGCAAAGGTGAAACATCACAGGTTGAATCACGTTAAAGCGGGGAGCATCATTTATTGTATGTATCCTGAGTCATCCCTGATGGTGTCGAGCTTTTTGGTGCATAATGTCTCCCGACCTTAACAGCAGTTGTGAGAGCTGGGAATCTTAGGCTTCGTCTCCCACCCTCACTGCTCTCCCTCTGAAGTCTGTCTCCACAGAACGCACCTCCTCATGCCCAGTGTTACTGCCAAACCACATCCTGTAACAGGTCTCAAGTCCTCCTTTTGTATTAGTCACTCTTCTTCGAAGTCTACTTGGCAATCTGCGAGTTCTTTCTCTCTGAAATGAATCCAAATATTTCGCTCCCCAACTTACACCCATTTCAGCACTGGATCAATACACACAGCACCAGACTGAAAAGCAAGATCTTCACAATCTCACCTAACCATCCTAACTAATGTTGTCTTCCACCATTTCTTAATTACAACAATGATAACAATACAGAGCTTCTAATTTTTATCAAGCTCTTACTATGGAAAGAAGGACAACTGTATTTCATGTGATCTTACTTTAAACTATATATAAAGTAGGTACCATTATCTCCATTTCTCAGATGAGGTAGCTAAGACACAAAGAGCTCACATTGCCCAAAGTTACAATGCTCCTAAATGACAGAACCAGGATTTGAACCCAAGCATTTTGTCTCCAAAGGCCACATTCTGAGCTCTACAATATAAGCTTTCCCCATTACTTCTTATGCTTATCACACTGGATCAGAAGATACGTCAAGTCATTCCTGTCTCCAAGCCTTCCCAGTTGCCATTCCTTATTCACTTGTCGTCATCATTAGTCACCTTGTCCTTCTCTCTCTGAAGTCTACACACTACATCACCTCTTCTGAAACTCCCCCTCATTTTTCTCTCTCCTTAAGATATAAAAATTCCTAAAGTATCATTTTTTCTATGTCTATAAACATTGATAACCCCTCCAAAGGTGGTATCTCTTTTATTTTTTATTCTTAGCAGTAACATCAGTTAATACTATGCTTAGAATGTACTTATTGCTCAATAAATAGTTGATTGATGAACAAAAGGAGTAAGTAATTAACAAATAGCTAATCAATTTCACAAGCTATGGTTAGTCTAGTTTCTATATCTGTATGAATAAGGGATTGAATCAGGTAAGTTCTAAATTGTTCTCATCTGGACCTATCATTCATTCATTTCTTCATTGCAGTGCTTATTGAATGTCTACAATGTGTTGGACACACACTATATCTTGAGCATAAAATAGCAAACAAAACAAAGCCCTTACTCTTGTCCAATTTATGGTCTGCTGATTAGAGACAGAGAACAATGTTTAGTAGTGACAAATGCCATAAAGGGAAAAGCAGCCAACCATAGTGGTACTCTCATGTAGACATCCACACACGCACAAAAACCTAGAGGTATTTATCAGTGATATTTGTGGCTTTACTTATCAATTTTCATGTTTGTAATTAAGAAGCAGCATTAAAGAACATGAATTACTAATATGGTAGGAACATTAAATGTTGACCAAAAGAGAAAAGACAACCTGGGTTTAAACTGATAGTACTATAGCCTACTTGGATGCTAAAGCTTGTAGTAGTTTTGCAACTGACATGATTAGTTAGTTGCTAGAAGTCCATTCTTATGTATGCACTTAAGTAAGGCTATTTCAGTTAGGTAGAGAGATAGGAGGTATTTTCCATAGTTTAAGAAATAGCCATCTTTGGAGAAATGAAAAGTTATACTTGTTCAAACTATATATAAAAAGCACAGGAAATTAACTACATCCAATTGAAGTTTGAATCAAGTTCCAAGCACTGGACTATATTTATAATCATCATCATCTTATTTACTTTTCATTTTACTTATTGGTAGTTTTTACTGGATATAAAATTAAATTTTTAATGTAAATATACCTATAGGGGAAAAATCTAAAACCCTTATAAAATTTTCAGAAAATCCCACAAAGACAAAGTGGTAAATTGGCACATTGAAATGACAAATAGCTCATAACTTGACTCGGATCTACCACAAATTCATGACAAATATAGATTTGAGCCCACCGACCAAGCAGTTTCCAAGTTTATAACTCAAAAATTTCTTTATGTTGTTTAAAACTCTGCTTTAGCTTAAATGTATCTGTATTAACTGTAATCTACTCTAAGAATGCACTTAACTACAATGTTATCAATTTCTCTCAAGGGCAAGGCAATTTTCAAATAAATGGTCTTATATGGATATCAATACATACTTACTTTTATTACACTGTACCAAAAAATAGCTAATGGAACAGAGTATTTATATTTTAAAAGTTTATAGAAAATTATTTCTAGAAAGAGCTTAAGCTTATATATAAAACAGAATTGTCTTTGTCCCAGACCCAGACATAGAGTTAAAATAGATTGATAATGCCCTTTCTACTTACCAAGGTTAGAAAATGTTACTGGTTATCCACCCAAGTAAAATATTAGTCATCCTAATTCCTTAAAGAATCTGTTTATTATTGTCATTTATCCTCTAAAGTTTTATTCATATTGACAGAAGGAGCAGAATTTGGAACATGTCCTAGAACTTCAGTATAAATAAATGACTTAAGCCAGTACTCTCGATTTATTTACTGAAAAAAATAAAATAAAATGAAGTCTCTACCACACGGAAAAAGTGAATTTTATGCTCAGTTCTGCTCCCAGCACCGACAGGTTCCCCGTGGAGGAGAGGAGTCTCCCCATTCCTGGCTCATCGGAGGATGAATGCAAATGCGGCTGCTCTGATGAAGGAGGAGTGCTGCCCACCATATGGTCCTCCTCAACGGAGCCCACATGACGAGGAGCTCTTTGCTGACAGAGAGCTAAGCAGGGAACAAAGTGAACACCTGGTCGGATAAAAATCCATCAGGATATATGGATTGGCTGCCCAGTCTCCAAATTATTTGCAGACATCAAATCCAAAATGAAATGTGCCCCTCTTGCACATTTCAGCAATTAGTATGGTGTTGGGATGTGTATGACATACTCCTAAGTGGAAAAACCTCCCCAGCTGGCTAGCGTGAGTTTTAGGTCCACAGAAGGTGATAATAAGAAGTGAGCAGAGGGCGAGAGATTAGAAGCTGAGACTTCTCCTTGTCTGCCTGCCTCGTCAGTGGGCACAGCAGAGCGGCGAGAGTGTGGGGAGATCCAGTCACCCTTCCCTCTTCTTGGCCATTTGGAAAGACGCCAACCTGAGCATAAGGAGTCTTGCTGCCCTTTTAAGCCCTCAAGAAGCTGCGGGTCAGACTCTCCTAAGAAGCTGCAAGGAAGAAGGAACAGAGGGCACGACTGAAAAATATGGTGAATGTTTAAATTTTAAAAATGTATCACAGTAAAACACACGTGGCCATTATGCCCTCTCACAATACTCCCCTTTGCTTCAAGCACACTTATCCCATGGCGCATTCTTGCAAATTTCTGCAGCAATTCTGGAAGTCCTCTTTCACGTTTCTAGTTGCCCTGCCCTGGCTCCTCAATGTCCTGAATCCATTCAAAACGTTTACTTTTCATTCTGCTTTGTGAAAGAGCCAGAACTTGCATGGTGCCTGATCTGGTGAATCGGGTGAATGAGAATACACTGTAATATTTTCACACGTGTGCCTTTCTGCTGCTGGATGGCATTTGGTAGCAGCATTCACCATGCAGGGTTTTTTATCATGTCTCATAAAGACCCAAAAAAGGAATTCTAGAGCTGATTCAGTGGCAAGGTCTGTCTGATAAACGTATTCAAAGTGAGGGGGAGTGTTTTGATGGGGATCAATAGAGCTTTCAAGGGATCTGTGATCTTATGCGTTTTGATCATTCCTTGTATGTAGAAGGTTAGTCTTCTCCTTCTTGGCCGTCCTGATCAGCCTTTCTTTGCACTTCTGTATCTAGAGCAGAACTTCAGTATCAGCTGAGAAGAGGATGGCGAGAGATTTCAAACAGCCGGATACACAGGCCAAGGTTGCTGTCAGAAGGTCCTAGCCCGTGGCAAGCTCATAAGGCCCCTGCAATGAGTGTCTCAAAGTGGAAGGGAAACCTTGAGTCTGTGAAAAAGCAATCAGCCTATAAACCTGGTCAACCTGGGCAAGTGCTCAAAATGGCAATTTCAAGGCCAGACTAATGAGCTACTAAATTATAGTCACTTCACACGCAACATGGTATGATTTTTCCTGCTGAGTTGAATCAGGTAATAATCCAGACTAACCTTTAAAATCTGATTTGAAATCTCCCAATAAGGTGATCTGAAAGATCCCACCTTTATTTTAGATGCAGAGGCCTAAATGTGCATCCTTTTGTGTCAGAAATATCCCTAGAGCAGTAGCAATTTTGGTACCTGGAGAACACTTGGCAACATTGGAGGACATTTTTGGTTGTGACAACTCATTTAGTAGAAGGGAGGGTATAACTCATATCTAGTAGGTAGATGCCTAAGATGAGGCTAAATATTATGCACTACACAAGAAGGTCCTTCAACATACAATTATCTGCCCTGTAATGTCAATAGTGCCAAGGAGAGCCATGAACAAAACTCTTCTCCAGATAGTGGGTAAATCACAGCTAACTTGGCCAAGAAAAATGAACTGGCAAGATTTGGCTCCTAATTTCAGAGGCAGGAATTGACCAAACCCCAAAGTCTACTTGGGTTCCACTGGGACACTTTGGTCAAGTAGCCCCTCCATGGAGTCCTGTTGGGAATAATACACTTATCTGGTGGGAGTGACCAAAAGGTAAAAGCAGCAAAATTGTCATTATTCCTGGCAGAGAGTCCCATCACCTTGAATTGTGTGATGTGTCCTGCGGATGGGTTAAGATTTAATGAGCATGCTCAATTACCTCCATTACTTCTACCTAGGGTGAAAGCCATCACATCGGTACACTGCCTAAGGCCTCGGGCTTCTTTTAATCTGTCCAAATTCATAACAAAATTAAGCATCACTAAAGTAAGTCATTCCAGTTTCTCTGAGAACCTGTTGCACCAGTTGGGCTTATCGGCATGCAGCAAAACAATGGTAGTTAATGCAGCCCTCTGATCAGTAAATATTACCAGCCCTATCAGGGAAATAATCTGGGAAGACTTGTACTAATTATGCATGCATGTTTTAATTTAGCTAGATCTAAATGCTGGTGGGAAAAAACCAAAATGTGACTAAAAGGATACATATGTACATGTATGTGAGTTTTTATGATAGGGCTTTTAGAAAACATCACATGTTCTGATAGCTAATAATAATGGCCAGGAAAGGAACGGTTATACCAGTTTACTATTTTCATCTCATCACACTACTATCTCTTCATAAAAGTTCTGCCTTCAGAGCAGAAGTTCTGATGACAGAATAGCAATTTAGATTCAATTTCCCTCTGATCAAAATTTCATCAAACTTGAAAACAAGGAGGTCAGAAATTTCTAAGTCGAGGACTAAGACAGGGCAGTGCTACTTGTTGAGAATTCCAGGGATTCAGTTAAAACGTGTGACATTATTCATCCCTCGGCTTCCCTAGAGACCACAGCACACGAGGAAGTTCTTGGCACACTCAAACGTGCTTCAAAACCTGCCGAGGAGACTGAGCATCGCCCCTGCTGACACCTGCACCTTACCCTTCATTAACAGGGTGCTCATGAGCAATTTCAGCATGAATCCAACTCCCAGAGCCGTGTGTGACAACCAGGCTGAATGGCAGCACCTCTCTCCTGCTCTCCCTGCCGCCCGCTCGTGATGACCTTGCTACCACGTGGTAGAAGAGCTGGTTTTGTCCCCTGTGGTGACTGGGACAGGTACGAAGTGGCCACATTCTCCTCCTCTCACAGCCTCCTGTACGTGCTGGTCAGGGATGAGATTCTTGTCCCAGAGAACACTTCTGAAACCATCCTTTCCCTACAGGGTGACAGCAAGCCACACGGGGAAAGCAGCCCTAAAGGTGTCCGAGTGCCTACTCCAGCTAATAAGCTGTTTTGAAGGCTTTGGACAAAGAAATGGGTTTGCAGATCGTGACCAATAAAGATAATGAGCATTTGCACTGTTAGGTGCCATTTCCAACTAAATCAAACTCTGTGGCCAGTAAGAAAGGGGCTGGGGAACAAAATCAAAAGACAGATCTGCTGAGAAGGCCAAACGGGCCAGTCTTCCACAACACCTCCTCTCATTTTTTTAATAATACCAAGAAGAAAGCAGAAATAGCAAGGGGCAATTTTTCTCCTATATAAAATACAGTGGAATAGGAAAGTCTGAATATCTGCTCCACAATAATTGTCAAATTCTGTTGCATTGTGGGGGTAGCAATTTTGAAAGAGACCGACCCTGAGTTGGTTACCTAAGTATAGTGTGTTAGGACCACAGGATTATCTGGACCACACCTTTATTTTACTGATGAAAAGGCTGCAGCCCAGGGAGGTGGATGACTAGCTCAGCGTCAAGCAGTTCTCCAGTGAGAGCATAGACAGCACGACTTCTCACCTCCCCATGTTGCCCTCTTTGCTGCTCCGCTAAGGTATCATGGGAGTCGACTGTCTGAGTTCAAGGCTGCCTGAGACAGTTTGACAGTCAGAAGCTGTCTCCTCATTTCCAAATCTAAACCAGGTATTGGAACTTTGGGCTGATGCTTTCTAGCCAAGATGATATTTGTCCGAGTCTGAACAATCCCAAAAGTCAATACAAGATTCCTGTTTGCCAAGGGCCTACTGCACAAACTGGCTCTTCTGGGAGCCTGCATGTATAGATTGGATCCTTGACCGAAGCCTAAGGGAGAAGGTGACGAAGGCAGCTTTCATTCGTCTATGCCTTTTACCTCGTCCATTTCAATTGTCTCCCGCTCTTCCCCAAGCCCACGAGAGAGCCGTGCTGCCCACAGCACTAAAGAGGGGAGGCCCCTTAAACTCCAGGGACGTGATCTCCTACCTGCACATTTCCTTTCATTCAAAAAGAACACTCCCCCCGTCTCTTTTTTTTTCAGCACAATACTTAGCATGCCCACGAGGGTGGGAAAGTGTTTCTCACCAGGTATAAGCTGTAGGGTATATTTGAAAATTGAGATTTTTGAATTGCAATTGGCATCTCTCGGTGCCTTTCAGATGGGAACCATCTAACTGCAAAGTGACATTTTGTGATCCTGACGCAATGGAGACCCCATGAAAAGCTACGATCAATCGGTTTCTAAAACACGAGCTCAGGAAACAAGGACCTCATGTTAGACCTAGAAGAACTTTTATGATTTTTTTTGTCAAAGGAAAATGACAAGGGACATTCATGTTTCAGATTATTCTCCCTCCCTGGCTCTCTTATTTGCTATTACCATGAGCAATATCATTCTTTCCCCACCGCAGGAAACTTTTGTGAGCAAAATACCATTGAAAATCTTTACTTTCAAATCCATTCACTCCTGGCAAGAAAGAAACCTGGATGAACTTTCAGTATACCCAGCTGAGTAAATGAGTGACCTTTGATTGATCTAATTTACTTGTCTCTTTTTATCCACATATGATTTGTGTTAGGTGGCTGTTGAAGCCATGCCTTTGTCTTCCAGCACCTGGAAGTCCTTCCCAGTCATTAGTTGAGACTCACAGTCCATTGGAAATGAGGCATCTTCCCTCTGTTGAGGTGGAGAAACCCTGGAAGGATTTCAGCTCCACATGGGGGCAGGGTCTTAACTGGAGCCCCAGAGGGAAGTCAATATATTTCCCAGCACCCTCTGGGCAGCTTAGCTGTCCATAAATGTGTGGCCATAATACTCAGTCCCTGCTAACCACATAATTGCTTTTCTGAACCCCTTTCCTGGCAGCCATGTACTCGCTCCTGGTGCTCTTAGAAAGGTGGCCAAGGGGATAGAAAAGGTGGTCAGTGGAGTAGGACAGCAGAGTGAAGAGGAAGGGCCAAGAGCAGAGGAAGGATTGAACATTCTGACGTCTTAGTCTTAGTCAAGCATTCTTGAGAACATGGTGAGGTGGCCGTGTGGAGCAGACAGCAGAGGGAGGCGAAGCTGCAGACCAGGGCCCAGTGCAGGGAGTTTTCTAGGGTGAATCCAGAAAGCAGTGCGTGAGTGCATGGGTTTTGTCCTCAGTCTGTTAGGGGCTAGGAGCCAGCTTTGTTACTCTCTAGATGTGTGGTCAATTTATTTCCCTTCTTGAAAGGTCAGTTTTCTCATCTGTGAAATGGGACTAACAGGAACCCCCATAGTAGCGTGGAGATTATATGAGACTCATTGCAGCATTCCAAGTCTTAAATGTCCACTTATAACTTTAAACACTTAAATGAAGCTCTCCTATTCAGGCCTCTATTTTATTATGTATTAAAACTTTCCAACAATTCCAAAAGGTAGGTATTACCTGTTGCTTCTGTTTTACAAACGAGGAAATGAAGATACAGAAAGGATTAGTAAATTAAGTTACAGATTCAGGATTCAAACTCATACTCCATCTCCAGAACCTGTGATCCTTATCATTCTCTTAATTATACCAACTGAGATTCATTACTAGGGCCACAGGTTAGAAATGCAGATGGACTACAGATGCATTAAGGACTCGGGGACTGATGGATGTAAGAATGGAGGAAAGGGGAAGACCTTGTGACCCCTGGGATTTCCAGCGCATGGGAGTTCATTGTCTCTCTCACTGTGGTGGTGAATCCGGAGAGAAACAAGCTTGGGACCAGTGGGGCAAGTCTACTAGACATATTAGTGGGCAGGTAACACAAGGACCTGCAACTCAAAAGGGAAGTCAGGGTTAGTGCTACGGATTGGAGGTTATCAAGAATACACAGGATCTAAGTCATACGAGCAGATGACATCACACAGAGAAGTGTGCAGAGTGAGAATGGAAGAAGGCTGAAGAGGGTCCCTTTGGGGGTAGGGCAGGAAGACAGCATCAACATTTAAGGTCTGAACAAAGAAGAATCCTTAAAGGAGAGCAAGCAGTGGTTGGAGAAAGAGAGTACTTAGTAGAAGCCAAGAAAACAGGGTCTCCACAGTGTTTTCTAGTTTGAAAATAAACTCATGGAAGGAGAAAACAGAATCGTGGTTACCAGAGACTGGAGGAGGGTAGAGAGGAGGGACGGGGGAGTCGTTAAGGAGAATAAAATTACATTTAGAGGAGAGGAATCAATTCTAGCCATGTGTACTATATACAGTGACTGACTCTAATTAATGATGATTTATTGTATATTTCCAAGAAGGTAGAAAAGAGGATTTGAATGTTCTTGGTGACAAATGATAAATATTTGGGGTGATGTCTATACAAATCACCCTGGTTTGATCATTACGCATATCCACATATCATGTCACATATACCCCATAGATGTGTATAATCATTACATGTCTATTAACAATAAAATGAAAAAAATAAGTAAAACTGTATTTTATGATTGAGAGAAATACTTCATCTTTCTCCTCTTAGCTCTTTAGAATTTCACTTAGCAACAAAACACAAGGAATTTAAAAAACAATATAGATGGTTTGAGTATCCCAGTCAGTTTGACCATCCCTCTCTCCATCCCTGACTACTGAGGACTCATACATTCTGTCTCCAAGACTATCTTCTCCATGAAGCTGGTGCACACGGGCCAGCTAGGATAAAGGAGGTGCTTCTTGTGATCCCCCAACTCCATACACATCTATACTGCATCACTTGTTAAAGCCGGAGTCGTGGAACAGTTGCTCATATATCAGTTTAATCACTTGCTAGATCAAAACTTCCCTGATGCTAGGGACCACATCTCATCGTCCCTCTCCCCCCCGGTGCTTGGCACTGTGTCTGAGCATGGTGCGTGCTGAGTAAACGGTGCATACGCCATAGAAGAACTTAAATTTTTAGGGAAAGCAAACAAGTGCATTAGAGTCAGCTGCCACCTTTATTCTGATTTCAGCCCTGGATCACTATGCCTCTTGGGAAAGGGAAAGTACAGAGTTTCCACAACTGTAAGATGATTAAAATAGCAAAACTACTGGGAATTAAATGAGATTGAACACAGGAGGTGCTTAAAATGTGGCAAGCACCGGATACTTGTTACTGTTAAATGCCAACGCCTCAGCCCGAGGGACAGCCAAGCCCCTCTGCAGAGGGTTTTAGAAGTCCCTGCCGTCTCTGGCCTTTCCATGGGCCACTCGCAGACCCAGGGGTCCCTTTCCCCAACCCGTTCCTGTGCGTCCTGCCCTACAGGATTTACAGCCTGACTGTGACAACTAATTTTGGAACTGTAATGCCTCCTGTCATCTTCCATAAATTTGACATAAATAAATCACAAAATCCCCTTTTTATATCGCTTTTTATCTTGCCACGCTTCTTGTTTCTTTTGGAAACAGTTTTTATGGCAAATGCAGAGTGTAAATCCACCCGACAATAAAGCATGCCAAACAAGCGTGTAGAACAGGCACCTGAGAGGAAATTACCCACCATTTGCAGAGCTCGACACAATTATCAGCAGGGTGTTCTGGAGTGGGCCTATTAAACGCACTGCACCGGATTCCTCACACACCATTTGCATAGCCCGAATGTAAACAATACTGTTTAACAATGGAAAATGGGCACACACTGGTCCACGTCTTCCTGATGCCTCCTCTTGTGGCAACATGGAGTCTACACTCTGTGCACATCCTCCACATGTTTCCTTGGAGACATCATCTGGCCTCAGGCAATGATGCCCAACAGAACTTTCTATCGTGGTGGGAATGGTGTGTATCTGTGCTCTCTAGGATGGTAGCTGCTAGTCCCATGCGGTATGGAACACTTGACATGGGTACAGTGAAACAGAAGAACAGATTTTTAATTATAAATTTAATTCAAATGCAAATAGCCCCATTGGGCTGGTGGTCACCGTAACGGCAGCCCAGTAAATGTTGTTTAAGACACTTTCCTTTTCAAATACCACATCCCACACACCTGCAGTAGCATTACCAGAAATTACATTACGTATCCGTTGAGCACTTTCTCACCTGCATGCTCTGCTTCCGTCCTGATGGTAGTTATTGCTAATTTCATCACCTAAATGAGGCATTTGAAGCTCAGGTGGTTTAAGTACAGTAACGAGTCCTGGGCCTCTAAACTCGTCTGTGAAGGAAAGAGGTTCAAACCCAGATCTATCTGTCCAAGCTTGGCTGTTCCTGGAGTAGGTGTTAGATCAGGTGTTTGGGCTTGAGGTTCTAATAGCCGAATTGTTGGAGCAACCAGTGCAGAGGAAAGGGCAGAGGAAAGGCCAGCTATCCAGGAATGGAGAGGGCCAGCCTCTCAACGTGCCCCCACTGTGCAGGGAATGTGGGTCTGAGGCCACACATTTCCCAACATGACCCTTCATGTGTGAGTACAGAAAGAAATATCTGTCCCTGCGTGTTTCTCAGGCTCGTTGAGAACAAATGCGAGAGTAATTTGAGGATGCACTAAAGACCAAAAATGCTATGCACGTGTAAAGCCTTATTATTAAAGGAAATTCTGATGAATCCTACCACACCCTATTTATTTCCTGCCTAAGTTGCCACAAAATCCATGTGCAATATCATTACCCACATCAATACTTACAGAACACCCCTAAAAGCCTACACTCTGTGCAACAAAATTAAAGGAATGCATCCCGTGGCCTTTTTGTAATACCAAATTAAAGCAATGACAATCCACAGAAGAAAACCCACCCCACCGTGCACCGATTATTAACATGTTAATTTCTATGTCCCAGCTTTTGAAAATGATTCTGGGAACTACTTATTGAATTTTTAATTTGCAGATTATCGACCAAATTGGCTGCAGTGGCTCTGAGCAATGAGGCCCGCGTGTCAGCTGAGCAGGTAAAGTAGATGCGTGCAGAGCTCAGCCACTGGCTTTCTGAGGAGCCGGTCTGCCCGGCCAGGAACGGGCTCCTCACTGCCTCCTGCCAGACTGAGGGCCAAGAGAAAGCGCCCGCATTTCCTCCTCGTGAATGTGGGAATGTGGGGTGGGGTGGGATACAGGAAGGAGGCTTGTAAAAATTATTCCGCAATCCGAATCTCCAAAGTCACGGTCAGGTTTATCCTCGACTGTATAAACCCTCCCTCCTTCTTGCCTTCTTTCTTCCGCTCCCTCCGTCCTTCCTCCTTCCTTGTACACTGTAACGAATAAAGCAGACCTCGCCTCTGCTCTCCTGGAGCTTGCAGCCCAGCTGAAGATTTCGGAGGCAGACATAGTGTGTGATGCGGCAGTGTGACAGGGCTACAGGGACACAGACTGGACACTGGGGACAAGGACACCAAGAAGCCTTCTTAGAAAAAGCAAATGAAATGAGGAGCTGCCCAGAGGTAGCGGGAGGAAGGAAGAGAGAGTCTCAGGCCTGCTCGCTGCCACTTTTTCCATGTGGAGGCAGCAAAGCCTTCATGATTGGGACCTTCTAGCCCCTGCTCTCCGGAAGAGCAGCATCCCAACCCCGTAGACACCACCTGTTGGCCGTATGTGCCCTGGAGTGAATGGCTTCAACTCCCTCGGCCTCAGTTTCCACCCCTGTAAAACGGGAATCACGAGAGTATTTTCCTCAAGATTTAGGGAACCTATTGAGAGCGTATCTATCACAGTTCCTATGAAAGGATTCATGAATACAGAGGTTATGACCATGTTGTTATCATCAGCATCATCTTCATTGTCACAAAATGAGTCTGTAGTCCCTCATCCTCGTACTTCCTTCAGGTTGCAGTGCGGATCCCAGCAGGTTGAGAAGCCAAGCCTTCCTGTCCAGTCAGGCATCCCTTCTTCACCTGGTGTATCTCAAGTGCTCTTTCTCCTTTCCGCTCATTCTCTAGGCACACTATCCTAACAACAGTTACACCACGTGTCTTCTAAGCCCCTTACTTCTGCAAGCGGACGATAATAATTCATTCTTACTAATAGATGCTTTATTAAAATGAGACCTACAGAACCGGAGCATTTGTCCAGAGCTGTGAAGCTTGCCGAGGGCTTTTACCGGGGGGATGTCATGGAGACCCACAAAGTAACCCTGAGGGTCAATGCAACAAGCATGAAGATTCTCACTTCACTGGGAGGAACTCTGCTTCTGAGAAGGACATGAACTAGAGGGCTCGTCTGAAGCCACATAGCCGATTAACGGTTGAGGGGAGTCTGGGACCCACATCTGAGAGTCCCAGTACCAGGGTCAGAGTCCTGATCAGTGTCTGGCTAGAAAGCAAGTGTAGGGGCACATGCTTGTGATTCTAGCACTATGGGAAGCTGAGGCTGGAGGAGTGCAAGTTAGAACCCAGCCTGGGCAGCTAAGCAACATAGTGAAACCCCTTTCAAAATAAAAAAAATAAATAAAAATGAAAAAGGAATGAGGATGTAGTTTAGTGTGAAGGTCCTGGGTTCAATCCCCAGTACCGCCAAAAAATAATCTGTTTAGGCTGTTGATTATATGGCTAGCATTTATTTATTTATTTATTTATTTCTCTTCTTGGTTTTTCTTTTTTTTTTTTTTTTTTTTTTTTTTTGGTGGTGCCGGGGAACGAACTCAGGCCCTTGTGCTTACAAGGCAAGCACTCTAATCACTGAGCTAAATCCCCAGCCTCTTCTTGGTTTTTTTGAGACAGGATCTCACTGTGTAGTTCAAACTGGCCTTGAGCTCACTATGTAGTCCAGGCTGGCCTTGAACTCACAGCGATCCTCCTGCCTCTGCCTCCCGAGTGCTGGGATTACAGGAGTGCACTACCACACCATGCAAAATGGCTAGCGTTTATTGAAAACTATGTACGCTTTTCTAAAAATCCAATGGGATCAAAGTACATTAATGTCACAAGAATCCCATGAGGCAGGGTTTACCACCATGTGCCTTATGATGGACTAGGAAACTGAGTCACAGACTTTAAATGGCTTTTCTAGGGTCATTAATTTAGCAACTGCTGCAGCTACCACCTATACCTAGGCGCGGAGCCTGCAGAACTCATTCAGAACCACCACGCAAACTCCCTCTCTTGATAATGTAATGATTTTTTATACTTTTTGGGATCCTTTGAGTGCCAGGAAGAACACACTGAATGCAAAGCTATCTACTGAATATTTAGTTACTGGTACTTATAGCAGTTTATTCTATGAAGTACTGAGTATTTAGACAGTTGGAAAATTTTGATTATTGATTTTATTCCAGAGTTCCCATGATGATCTTCAGCTGTCCATAAATCAACTTTCTCTAATGTCTTTATGTTCGGTTCCAGCCCTAGATCCCTGGATATTTTGAGAGTTTGCCTCTTTCAGCCACTAGGTTGCCCACTGGCCCCATCCACAATGGGACCCTAGATATAACCTGCCTCAAAGGCAGCTCTGAGTGTGGCACACTTGGGGCAACAGGTAACATCAATATAGGACCAGTTCTAAATGCCCCACTATTTCCCATCAGCTTTCCTCCCGTGGTCAATGCGGACTTTCCCCTTTTACTCTTCCCCATCAACGTGAAAAAACAATTCTCAACATTCTGAACGCAAACATAAGACTGAGAGATGGTAACAGAATATACAGATATATGCTAGTGCCCACCAGCATCTTGTGGGATTTTTTTCTTATTTCTTTCTTCTTATGATTACATTCATTGTGGGGAGTTGGTACAAGTACATGACTCATCTTAATTCTTTTTACAATCCCTTCCTCCTCCCCTCCCACCCCCGTCCCTCCATCTCTGGGTCCCCTTGCCATTAGCAGAAGGCTTCTCTCCCTTTGTCCTATTATTATGAATACCCTGTGCCTCCTCGCTTCCTAAAAGCAATGTGAACTCATTAACATTTACACAGACTCGGGCAAGGTAGCAAATACTTGTAATCCCAGCACTCTGGGGTGCTGAGGCAGGAGGATTGCAAGTTGAACCTGAGCCTGGGCAAATTCGTGAGTTAACAAGATCCTGCCTCAAAAATAAACAAGACTGAGAATAAGCTCAGCACAAGTGTAAAGGCCCTGAGTTCAGTCTCCAGTAAAACACACACACACACACACTCTACACATTTAAACAGTCTTCTTTTTCACTAGCCGTTTTTTACCTCTTGGTCTAAGGATTCCTGCTTTCCTGCTCTGGTCTGCAGAGGACTGGAGAAAACATTTCTGCACAACAGTTTCCAACTCACCATAGCAGCAACCGTTTGTTAGATGGGAAACTGGCTGACATGGGCAGCCCTCTCCCTGGTGCAGCCTTCTTGCGCTTTGCTGTGGGAGCCAAGATCGAATGAGTTAATGGCAGGTTCTGAAGTCAGATAAACCTTGCAACTCTGAGCGTGGCCCTGCTATTTTGCAATGTGGCAGAAAACAAGTTGTTAGCTACACGTCCCAGTCTGGCCCCTCCAATTGTTCAAAACATGATTTATATGCGTGGCTGCTTACTGGTGGAGGCACCGCAACGTGCCGATATGGAGGAGGTCGGTAGCCATGGGGAAGAGCTACCTGGAGGGCTGGCACACCCTGGGAAAGGGTGCCTCCAACTCGTGGAGTCATCAGCCATGTTCTTTGCCTTCACCCAGATTTATTCTTGTGAGCATTTGTGGATCCTTACAAGACGAGTCACCTGCAGCTCAGGCACATCAACTACCTTGTATCATTTCTTCCTTCTTCAGTGGGCAGGATACCAGGACACCGTCCATGCTGCACAGTGGCAGTGACAATAATTTTGATCAAAGCTCAAAAGGTCTTTGTGACTCACATTTTTGTTTTCCTGGGCAATTTTTCTAAAATGAGAAAACCAGTACGTATTCTATTTCCTAGCATCCTTCTGCTGATACATGCTGGCACACATGCTCAGCACAACGCAGTGGCATCAGTTGTTAAAATACCAAAACACATTCACTGCTGGCCTCTTGGGTGCTCCAGGGCCCACCCCATAATCTGCCAGGCATTCCTAGCATGCAGGAACTAAGAGAGCAGCACCCAGCACAAAACCGCCGCCAAGTGTTCCACACCCTGGTCCTCAGCTGGATCAGGTCCATTATGATTGCCCATTATGGGAAGAGTTACCTGTTTACCTGCGTGGCTATACAGGGACTTAGCTTTATCTCAAATGCAAGAATTCTAAAAAAATCTTGTAAGAAAATCTCCATGTACACTTACAATAATTTGTAATAATGACTCATGTAATCTGTATGGCTGGGGATAGTGTGTATAAATTAACTAATTTTCCATTTACTGAAGGTTAATCCCCTTCTGTAGGGAACTTCTCAAAGCAAGACTCTCTCTCCCAAAAAGCAGGGATAGTAACTAGATTTGTTTTTCAGTCACCTGACTTCATTTGTTCAGTGTTCTCTCATTCATGCTTTTCACAGAAAACAGCACTTTTTAACCAAATACAAACACAAAAATCTATGTTCCAGACCACGTCCATCCTTTAAAACAGCACACTGTGGTTGTCAAGTTGCTTAGCTCCAATGGTGTTGGTTAAGAAAGATGGAGAAGAGGAAACCCATTCTCCCCAAATGACACAAGAATGAAGGCACAGACATTTAAAGAAATAGAGTAAAATTTGAAACGTAAAACATCAGAGGTGGTGCTTAGGAATAATGAAACTCTAAGAAGTTAAACACAATCAGGTTTAAAGAGATAATGATAAAAATGAAAATCTGAAATCTCTTGCCAGTAGAATAAATCTAGGCTCGGGAGATGAATTCCATATCTCCTGCAAGTAAACAGCAGTTGCTAAAATTAGAAAGCACAGATGTGCAAGACAGAAAGTTTCAGGGGACCGTAAGTAGAGATGGCCAGAGTATGACTTTTGTTACATTCTGGAATTACAGATGAGAGCTCGCAAGCCCTCAGGTACCTGACATTTTATTAAACTGACAAACCGTAGTTTAGCACATCCTTGATGAAATACGCATCTGCTCACTTTTCAAACCTAATCTGTATGAAAGTATTTTGTGGAGAACTGTGTCAGTATATCTTCACTGTGTTCCAAAGAATCAAAGACCTATGAGATACTGGTGGCAAAATCAAACTACTATTTCATTCCATGTCTCTCTCTCTCTTAGGTATCACAACACGTGAATATATTAAAGGTTCTAAAATGTCCTGAAATAAAATTATGTGTTTTCCTTTCTTTAATCGATATTCCCCAAATTTCATCCAAGCACAGACACTACTTTTATATGTCACAATTTGGTAAATGTTACATCATAAAAATGTAAGATATTATCATTATTCTTTTGGAAGATTTGTGAAAGACAAATTTCTGTGCCTCTCTTCAGTTGTGCTGTTCTGAGGGTCCGCAGAGAAACCTTCACAGATTTTGAGTTGGGACTTCCTGTGTGTCCAGGGGTGTTAGTTAGAGGATGCTTCAGCTGCTGCTAAGCAAAAAGAATTAATCGTATCATTACTAAATTGAGGATGAGGGGCTGGGGATTTAGCTCAGTGGTTAGAGTGCTTGCCTTGCAAACACAAGGCCCTGAGTTTGATCCCCAGCACCATAAATAAATAAATAAATAAATAAATAAATAAATAAATAAATAAATAAATTCAGGATGAGACGAGTCCTTCCATGGTGGTCTTCATGGGCTCAGGCTGGGGACTTACAAACTTTCTTATTGCTTCTCCCTACTTCCTATCCTGCATTTTTATCACTAGCAAATATTTGCAGAAAGGGCAATCTTGTGCATGAAGAAGGAAAAAAATTAGAATGTGTGCCTTCTTTTAAGGAGAACAGCCGTAGCAAAAAATGTCACAAATTAGCTACCATATCAGGTTCTCAATTCTTTCCTGATTTCCTCAGGTGCCTGCACTTGGTTCTCCAAAGGCTTTCAAACTTGATTTTCCTTTCTTTGATTGGGCTGGTAGAAAGATGGAATTCGAAAGGAAATGCATCATAAAATTTATATTTGGGCAGTCTTATCAGCATTGGACATGCATAATCTTTCCTTGCAAAGTTTTTGCTCTGAAATTGCACACAAATTTGTTCCTTAAAAAAAGAGAGGAAACCCTCTATGTTTCTATGGTGTTTGATGTCTATTTATATGTTTCTTAAAGATAAAGCATTTATTCTATGCATGATTTGAATTTTATACATCTCTTCTCTTTAGCTTAACGGAAGTGAATTCTTATTGCATAGCCAAATTTCACACTCAATTTATTCTGCAGAGTAACTCTCTTCCTCCAGATGGGACTATAAACCAGTAGAAAGAAGTTTTTTAACTGTTCCTAATTGAATATATGGGATCTACTTCTGAAATGAAATTAGAAGCTTAGGAGAAAACACAGAACATCAATGATAGAGGACACTAACATCCATAAAGCAAAACAAATTTGTTGGTGCCAGGATGGTTGGGTGACCTCTGAGGAACTCTGTCACCAAGTGCAGAAAGGGCCAACATGTACCAGGATGTGGAGCACAAAGAGTGGCTCATGAAATAAAAGAGATTTTTCCGACTTCTTTGAAAGCTATTAGAGATCAAAGAGAGGGAGTTCTAATGGCCTAGCAAGATGAAAAGGGAGAAGAATAACTATAAAGCCCTAGAAAACAGGCCCAAGCATTGGGTAGATTGAGAGTCGAGGATTAGTTGCAACATGTCCAATACTTATTGAGGATCCAATAATGACAGTATGGGGAAAGCTGTTTTCTGCTTAAGAGTGTGTGTGTGTGTGTGTGTGTGTGTGTTTCCATAAAACATCTCTGACAATAACAATGGTATATGCAAATAAAGCAGACATCCTAGTGGGATCCAAAATAATAGTAATAACCATAAATAATAACAACAATAACAATGGCTGAGTGCTTGGTATAACAGGAAATTGTGCTAACCCTTGGTTTCTATCATTTAATTTAAACTCATAGTGACCTTTGAGGCCAAAGCCCTGTCTCTCACATCCACAGTCATAGGAAAGGTGGCGGATCTTTACTGAATTAATGAAACATTTTATCGATTTGGTTACCACTATTTTCCCTCTTGCACACAGAAGAAAGTTGAGTCTCTGATAGCCTTGCAGAGAGCAGAAAACTACAATTTGTAGCTACACAGGCTGGCTTGCACCCAAGACTGTCTATATTTTACTTCAGCAATAAGGTCTCAGGTGTAACAGTGTGGGGTCTTGGGACTGAAAGTCAGTTGTGAATTCAGGCAAAGCCAGGGAAGAGGAAAGGGCACATTTGTGGTGCGATGAACCACCTTGTTAGAGATTTGGGTCCATTGTTAACTAACTATGCAATTGTCTTGAACTCCGGTGGCCTCAGTTTTTTTATGTGTAAAATGGAGAAATTGCAATCTATATTACTGAGTTGTGAAAATTTGAAAATATGTAGACAAAGTATTTAAATTTGAAAACTGGCAAATATTTTTATTGCCTGTAAAAACAACAATAATCCCAGGCATGTTGGGTGGAATTTCATGGTACTAACCATGTGAAAATAAGAGTCATTTGGGAACTTGGTTTCTTCATTAAGTTAAATGACAACTTGAAGTATGGCAGCTTCAAGGTCTCCTCCCGGTCTAAGGGATGCTGTGGATACCTAAGACTAGCAATTAACAGTCAAGTGCTAAAAACAGGCTTCCTGAATTCGGATTTGAGTTCAGTCAGTTACAAGCTCTGCAAATTTGAACAAATTACTAAACTTTCAAGGAACTTTCATTTCTAATGTCTCATATGCAAATAACCTGATGATTTTGTTTCCACATCTGTCATACCCGCATCCTGCTCCCCACAGTCCTGAGGATCCAATAAGTTGATATTCTTAAAGCAATGGCTGCCCAATAAATATTAGCAATGAAAATGAAGGTAGCAGAAACAGGAATGATTACAGTCCTTTATCAGCCAGTTAGTGCAATTTGAAATTCTCACAAGACAAGTTAGCCAGGTTTGGTTTAATGAGACAGAAAAATGCAGGTTGGGATGTGCAATGAGCAAACAAGAGGAAAGCTTGGAGGGGAGGCTGGAAAGAGGAACCATGGAGTCTTTATTTAGTCATCAAATAAAGCAGCTTCCTAAAACCTAGCATTTCTGACAGAAATACCTCAATAGATCTTTAGGCTTGGGACTCTGAAGAGGATAGTCGATCATTGGAGAGACATGTCCTGAAAAGAGAAGCAGGATGTTAAAGGGAAGGTGAGGGTGGGAGGGTGTATTATGATCGCCAAGAGGTTTCTCTTGGATGTGAGGTACATAACTTGCACTCTCCAAAAATCATCCAGGGTATCTTTGCCCATCATGGTCTAAATGGATCTTTTATCCAGACGGCCTTCAGAGTGGCTGTTTTAGACAGAGTCATGCACCCCCATCACCACATTTATGGGGTGAAGCCCCAACTTAATTCAATGTGACTATGTTTAGAGGCAAAGCATTTAAGGAATTAATTAATGTTAATGAGGTCATAAGAATGGGACTGTAATCCAACAGGGCGATGTCCCTATAAGAAGAAGAGGTGACATGAGAAATGCATGCACAATGAAGACAAGACTAGATGAAGACACAGAGACAAGTGGCAGCCTGTAAGCCAAGGAGGGAGGACTCAGGAGAAACCTACTCTGTTGAGTGCCTTGATCTTGGACTTGTAGCCTCTAGAATGCAAGAAAATCAGTTTCTGCTTGCTGGGCCACTAGGTCTGTGCTATCTATTTATGGCAGCCCTACCAAACAAATACAGTAACCATAATGACTTGCAAAGTCTCTGATTAACTGTTCAAAAAGAAGAAAGGAAAGGAGAAGTTGTTATAGGAGGAAAAGAAAAAAGAAAGGTGGGGGAGAACAATGCTTCTCAGTATTCACTCTGGAGTACAACACTGTCACCAGTCATCAGGGCTGAAACACATTGCCACAACTTCCCCTGAGAGTGGAGTGGGCGTCTCCGCAGCCCTCAGCCCGGGACTAGCGCCACGTGGCTCCCAGCTCCCTCCGCACAGGTGCTCAAGCTACCCAGTAGCTCTCCTGGCCATGACCTTCCCTGAAATTGAGCCCAATGCAAAAAAAAAAAAAAAAAAAAAAAAAAAAAAAAAAAAAAAAAAAAAAAAAAGAAAGAAAGAAAGAGAAGAAAAAAATTTCTAAATAAAATCACTTCTACTTTAAAAGGAAGAAAACTGGAGTGAAAGTTTAGCTATCTCTAAAACTTCTCATTGTTAAAAAAAACAAGCAAAGGACAGTATTAAGTAAAACTCAAAGAAGCTGCCCACCTTTTCTATGGCTATGATGAAAAATTATTTGAGAAATGGATAGCTATAGAGTAAATTATGAATGTGAAAAAAGCATTGTTTGGATTTCCTCCACCCTCTATGATCATCACTCTCTAACCTCCCTACTTTGAAGGCTGACATGGCACCTGCTTGTCAATAACTTAAAGACAGAAAGTAAATGTACTTTGAGTTATTTGGTGCATTATAAGCCACCTGATATATTTGTATACATTAATTTGCCTTCTGTTTTCACAGACCGCGGGTGCCATACTAATATTTTAAAAATGCCAATTCATTGTGTATCAGGGCACAGATCTACATCAAAATGACAGCTGTCTCAGCTGGCACTTATAGAAGGACTCCATTCAGATACGGGTGGCTCCAGCCAGCACCGCACCTCAGCCCCTAAGTAACCAATTTGCATCCAGGCTTGATTACTTACTGCTAAAGAACTTCGCATCACACTGAACCCAGTCCAATGCGACAGGGGAGAGCAGTTTGAAAGGACCAAGTGTGCTCAACAGTGAAATTCTTGTCTGCTGAGGTCATCTAACTGTCCTTCCCTATTCTGTTTGAGTTTACTGGCTGGAGACTCCTTTATAGAAGAACAGTTAGATTATGCTCCATTTATTGTAAACATTCGGTTTGCATAGAAAATTTGCTATGTTCTTTAATCCATCACGGAGTCTTTCGAAAAATACAATGAAGGAGGTAGCATAAAATGTCATTCTTTATATACTTTAGGTGGTTCGGCAATTAACATGCCCAACCTTGTTGGCACCTCTGAATCGAAGGCTGTTTTCTGATATGGATCCATCTTGCCCACGTCATCTATGGAATTATAAAATATATGATAAATCCAAGCGTTTGACAGTGTTATATCTATCGGGTTATAGCCTTTGTTGATAAACTCAAATCAGCACCAAAACTATACAAGATTAATGAAAACCTATCAGAAAGTGTGCCAGGCCATTTCAGTCCTGAGGAAATCACAGCTAAGATACATTCTAAAACATTCAGAACGAATGGGGCAGGCCTTTCAGAAGTATATTTTATTTAAAGTGACTAGGGAAAAAAGAAAAAAAGAAAACCACCCGCGGGATTGTATGTTCATCACATCATGTCCAGGAAGCTGCAGCAGGAACAAAATAAAATGAAATGTGTTTTTCTCAGACGAACAAAAGCTTTTTCAATTATAAAAGAGTAAACTGATAATAGAATCCCAGAGACAAAGAAGTACTACGAACACATGGCTCACCGCTTACTGTATATATAGCAGGGAAACAACTTACGTCCTATTGCATATACAGAGACAGGGAAGAGAGAAAAAAAGACAGAAAATGGAAGAAGAAATAGAAGCTGCACATTTCACTACACTTACTCACATTGCATTCGAAGGATAATTTCACGTCTAAACGTGGTTTAACCCAATAATGTAGCCCAAACTCTGGCTTGTACATAATTATGGAGGAACTCTAGCACCATCTCTCTCTTATTTTAAGAAGATAACATTGTCTTCATTCTCCTCTAAACTTATATTCAGAGTGCACAATTGTCATATTCGGATACTGACCTTTTACCATGCAAGATAAAGCCATTAATAAAAATTTATTTTAACACCAACAACCCCAAAATGCTTTGAAATATCAATTTTAAAGGATACTTTCTCCTGTATCCTTTATTATAAATGTTACACAGACAAAGGCAGAAACCAAAAATCAATTTTTAATATATTTCTTCCTACCACAGGGCATGAGAAACATTAATGGTTTCTGCATCTACATGGTTCTAATTATTAGCTTTGCCTTTCTAGCGCAGGCCTCATAAAGTAAGCCCGGCTCATGATTTGGGGGATGGGGGTGCTATTCTTGAACTTTTTCTGGATGTCGGTTAATAAGCAATAATCCAGGATCTTGAGAGTCATGCTATTACTTGCTTCCCCCATTCAGCATCTTGATATTTACATGATCACTTACACAGAGACAGCAGAACAACTTAAAACTTAATGATCCCAATTCACAACCCTGCAGGGGGGACAAGAAGCTGCTGTAAACCTATTGAGGGATGTTGCCACAGGTCTTTGCTATCCAAGCGGGAAAAGAACCACTCCAAAAACAACCACTTGGGTGGTTTTGTCTCACTTCTATTCAGACAGCCTCAGCATGGGCTTTTGTACCTCTGCACCCCAAGTCCGTAATGTCTTTAAGGCTATTTCCAAGGACAGGTGGAGTGGACTTCTCCTTGTTCACCTGCTCACGGTGCCTTTCTTTCTGGGGGTGTCTTAATGAGGCTGCTAATCAGGGTGCACAGGCTGGCTCTTTCCTAGGCAGGCATAAGCACCGCAATCAGCCCATTGAAAAGACTGCTTTGCAGCTCCTAGTTCCTAGAGCCCCAGGGGAGTTCTGATCTTACTTTGCTGAAACCTGGTACTTCAGGTATTCCTCTGATTCAATAGTTACCCCCGTAGCCTGTCTGTTTTCTTTTGATTAATTTAGCCAACATCAATTCCTGTGGCTTGAATTCAAACCACTGGCAAGCAGAAAGGGGGAGATAAGTGGCTTGGTCTTCATTCTCCTCTAAACTTATATTCAGAGATGTCATTTATCTGCTCACGTATAGTCAGCCATTTCCCTTCCCTATGGTTTAAAATCATTATTCTCTGCAAGGCAGTCAAGGCCCTTGACATTGGCTTCCACTCTGTCTACCCAAACTTAGCTTCTGCATCTCACTATAAGAAACTCACTGTTAGACTGAAATAATTTTCCTTGCTTAACACTCTATTCTGAGAATCTCCATGATCCCTTCATGACTCTGCTTAACAAATTTCCCAATCTTCATCAGCTGTGGTTTTTAGTTGGTAAAAACAGTATCCATTTGTGCAGCTGAAGTGGAAAAAATGAATGATGAAAGGATATAAAATACTTTCCAGAAACTCCACGAAAAGTAAGGTATCAGGCTGAAGGCTAAGCAACCCAGAATAATGTCCGAATATAATTCTAGGACTTCTCAGTAGAGATTCGAGGCATCTGACACAGACACACGCTTGCCATCACACAGGACTGAGGTTGGGCACAGCAAGGTTCCTTTGGGTCATCTCCCTGCCACCTCTCATAGCAGGTTCTAAGCGAAGCCACTTCCTTAAGTAATGTGTTTCCAAACCGAAGCCTCACATTGATGAAGCAGTTAGATTGCTTGGCTGCACCTAGAATCCAAGGAGCAGGGGAAACACTTTCTGTCTTCTGCCTTTGGGAAGGCACAAATGCATATGGTGCCCACAACCTGACGAATGTCTGCTGCACTAGCCCTTATGGTCCTAACTCCTCCACAAGACCTTCTTCAGGTTTTCTAATACATAATGTTCTCCCTTTTCTTTAAACACCTTTGACTCTGTTCCACATCTCAAATGTTCAACCTGATTAAACACATTTAAACTACATTATACTTTGCACAGTACTTCTACACATACTTCATTTGATCTTCCCAACACTCTGTCAGATGGGGATCCCCACTGGTCCCCTTTCATAGATGAGGCAAAGGAGATTTGGCGAAGACGAGTGACCTATCCAGCCTCTTTTCTAAAACATCCAACACGCATGTAAGTAAATATACCACAAGGACAGAAGTCAGGAAGCTGTGTTCCTTGGGCATCCATTTTCTCAAATTACTGGTCACTTATCAAGAAGGACATACGCAACTTTGCATGCATGATCTTTGCTTTTCAACTTGCATAGCGAAGTTAAACGGCAAGGCAAACCACATGACATTAATTATCCAAAAGGGAGAAGGAAAGAGTTCAAGAAAATCGTGGCTGTAGAAATCTGCCTCCTGGACTCTTCCTACAGCCATGGGGGTCAACTGGGCTGGAGGAGGAGGGATCCTGGAAAACAGGGCTGGCATCATTTACCAACAAGGGATCAGGAGGAAGAAGGGTATTTTTCAATAAACACAGAGAGGACACAGATCCACACCTTCCAAAGGGCATCAGAAACCAAGAACCCCATACCTCATGTATGCCGAAATGCTGTAGGCTTATGAAGTCTTGGAGTTGACCCATGTGTGATATTCTTAAAGGATTCTTATTATCCCTGTTTATTCTCGATTTCCTTCTGCTTTCCTTTGATTTGTTTGATCACAAAGTGACCAGCAGTAGATACTTCTGCTTTCTTCATAGGCCCTAAGGAATGGGGAGATTTCGGGCTTAGCAGGAACAGAAAGCCCCAAGGTTGAGTGAAAATGGTTGAATTAAAGAGAAAGAAATCAGAAGACTTTGCACAATAAGGGAAAGCAGGAGAAGCAAGAAAGAACAGTGTTATCAAAATAGAGGGCCAGAACTAGCCAGTGAAAAACAAAATGTTTTGACTCAGGCATATCCATAAATGACAGTTTTTCATCTCATTTCTCCACAAACACTGAAAATGGATTCACTCCTATCCGTAAGCAGAAGGTACTTTCTGAGAATATCCTTAGAATATGTTCTTCTAAACTAGAAATGGACTTTTGCATTAGTCAGGAGACAGGTTTAGGTGTTATAACAAAGACACTAAAAGTAACAGTGGCTTAAACAAAAGAAAAGTTGGTCTCACATAGCAGTTCAAATAATATATAGTCCCAGGTTTAAATGCTAGGTCTATTCCAGGTACTTAGCTGAATGATGCTAAGTACTTCGTCAACTTCAATGCTGCTTCCGACTCACACTCTAAAGAGCTGCTGTGGCAGCCTGTTGGTGGCAGGGACAGGACAGTGTGAGGGCCACATTCCTTCTTGTACAGACTGTGCTGGAAGGTTGACATCAAGCTCATTCATACTCACTCCTAGAATGGTCAGGTGGCCACTGAGAAAAAGGCAAGGAGATGTAGTCTGCGCCGAGGCAGCTGGGAACACAGAAATGCCGAAAGAGAAGTGCTCTACTAAAGGGAAAGAGAAATGGTGGACACTGAGGAATAAACAGCAGCGTTTGCCAGCAGCCTACAAATACAAAATCCTTGAGACAAAGTCCTGGCTCTATCGATGACCCACTGCTTTACCTTAACAAATTACTTACCCTGGTTAAGTCCGTTTTCTCGTGCATAAAACGAAGATTAAATGTACTCAGTAGATAAGGTTGTGGGAAGAAGAGTCAAAGTAAAATGTATCAAAATCATCCAACCCACAGAAAGGCAGTTGGTAAATGGGGGTCATTAATCCTGCATTACTGTCCTATCTTCAGGGGGGCTTGGAAAGTTACAACCCAAGAGCCACATTTGGTCCACCACTTGTTTTTATAAATAAAGTTTTATTGGCATACAGCCCTGCCCATGTGATTATACATTATGCACAGCTGATTTTGTACTACAATAGCAGAGTTGGGTATCTGCAACAGAAACTGTATTGCCTGCACAACCTATTTACTGTCTGGTCCTTTGCAGAAAAAAAGCTTGCCAACCCTCAGTCTGCGAAATTAAGCACGTCTTTGTCTAAGTCACACGTGTTCTGTTTCTGTGGTTTCAATATAGAGTTGTCGTAACAACTTCACAAAATTATTAGAAAAAATAGAAGAGAAAAATTACATAAAGCATCTAGCACACTGCCAAGCAAATGATACACTCTACGGTTTTTTACTCCTGATTTATTTGCCTTGATATTAGGTCATCATTGGTCCTATGGGGACACTACTAAAATGCATGCAAGACACCATGAGATGATAGCAAGTTTCTTATTTTCATGTGCACACACATCAAACTCAGGTGCAATGGCTTTAAATCACTGGCACAACCACTAAGGGCAGCGATGTCTCCAGCTAGCTGTGCTGAGGATTGCTGTGCGCATCTTTGATGATTATCTGAAGTGCAAGAAAGTAAAACTCGGCCCACCTACACACAGGAAGACATTCTTTATACAAATGTGGCCACAATAAGCCAGGCTTTTAATGGGATGAGGCGAAATGTAAGCCAAAATTTCACAAAATACAGGACATAGAAAAAGATGGACCAATGCCTAGCACATTGAAATATTTATTAAGTGATGAAAAGAAAGGAAGGAAAAGAAAGAAGAATAAGAGGAGGGAGACAGGAACCCACTAATGGCTTGCTAGTGGTTTTATGACAAAGAGTAAAGTTATTGCTGGCCTGTCCATCTCTGCGGTCACACACCAGGCCCTCTCATCTTTTCCCCAATGTGGTGCCCTTCTTAACATTTCTTGAAGTTTCCCAGATCACTCCTCTTTTAGCATACTTTCCGCATCCCATTTCAATGGGCTAAAACAGTATATTCATACTTTGTAATTGTACATTTCCTTAACAAAAATGTTTTAGCACCCACTTAAATATATAAAGATTGTCACTTACATTATACATGCATATACATGTATTCTTCTCTAATAATGCCCAAAAAGAGAAATTTAAAAGCTAGATACAAAGTTATTATGAAACAAAATCTTAATATTTCTGATGCTCCTGGCCATGCATACCTGAATTTCTCTCCTCAATAGAGGCTTCCTCCACTGATGCGTTCATAGCTGAATGTGCTATTGGCAGGTGGGGGTGGTGGGAGGTGGTCCACGGTGGGCATGACCTGGAAGGATGAGTTCTTATCCCCTCTCCTCCCTTCCTTCTCTGCTTTCTGATGCCATGGATGAGCACCAGTTCTCTGTCAGACCTTTCTACCATGCCCTTTCTGCCTGGGAGTCAACTGGTTATGGATTGAATCCTCTAAAATCAGGGAGCCAAAATAAACCTCTCCATCTTTAACTTGTGAATTTCGGGTCTTTTTCTCAGTGGGAAAGTAACCATTACACTACACTATGAGGGTCCTGCCTTTCTCTGCTACTATATTTCTTTTACTTCTCCTTTGAGATACTTGGCACAGTTTAAAGTATGTGTTCATTTGTTCAATTCATTTAATGTCTCACCTTCTCTTTCTACCAATCCAATCCTATTACCAGTTCTAACATCTATTTAAGTATCTTTTCTAACCTTGAGAGGATAACTATCAAATCTGTTCCACTTACTAAGATATCCTTATGATTTGTACTTGGGGACACTGTAGCTCATACTAAAATTGATTAAACACATACGTAAACTATGGTGTTAAAAATAGATACTTTAAAAAGCCATTGTATTCATTATTTTTTTATTATTGGGACAAACTACCTGATACCAGCAATTTAAAGGAGGAGAGGGTTATTGTGGCTCACAGGTTTAGAGGATTCAGTCCATGGTGGGCTAGCACCAAGGCAGAAATGCAAAATGGAGGAAAACTGCTCAACGCATGCTAGCTAGGAGAGAGGGAAGGGGAGAGAGAAAGAGAGAAAGAGAGGGAATTGGAGTCATGGACAATCAAGCCCTCAGGTGCCTTCCTCTTCCAACCAGGCCCCGCCTCTTAATGGTGCATGCAGCTATAAACTCATCAGTGGATAAGTATAGCGCCCCCATGACCCAATTGCCTTCCAAAGATATCACCTCTGAACACATGAGACTTTGGGGGGATATTTTGGATCTAAACCATAACAACCTGAGGGGATTAATATAGGAAATGAGAAATGTTTTATCAAGAATGTAGCTGATAAAATAAAGCCAGATGAATAATCACATGTCACTTTCCATAGTCATTTTTATTTGTCAAAAAACCTTTTTCCTATCAGAGTCTCAACAACTCTTCGGGTAGACAAATCTAGGGATTTTATGCCCATTCTACAGAAGAGAGAGATGATATTCTTGGAATAATTTTCCTATAGTCACACAGCCAATAAGTAGCAGATCAAAAACTAAAACTCACGTGCCCCCACCCACTGGTCTGCAACAGCCATTGTGAGGCAGGGTGTGACGAGCAGGCTCGGCCACTGGGGCATACAAACTAGAGCCATCAGAAGAACCCAATAGATGAAATGCCGTATAATACTGACAAACCTTTCAGAGTGCCCAGAAGACCAAAGTGGAAATAATTAAAGTCCTGGGAATTAAACACTGAGAAAGATTAGAAGGCTGAGGTGAGGTTTGGAAAACAGAACCTGAGAGGTGACTTACTAACAACCTTCAAATCCACCACTGTTTATCACTTGGCCAATGGGGAGCCAGCGGCTCTGTGTTCCACAGTCTACCGAAAATGTGAGAAATAGTTTTCAATGTACAGACGCACCCTCCATCCATGCATGACATAGATATTGGGGAGCAAAAAATGGTTGGTAGATGATGGAATCACTTCTGATATCTCACCCTCCAATGACAAGGAGTGAGAAGGGATCACCTGTGCAGTGTCCCTCTGACAGAGAGTCGGAGAAAAGGCTGGTTTGGTTGGTCCCTGATGGGCGGCACTCTCCTGTGCTCAGAGGGGCTGCCACACACCTGGCAGGAAAGGCCAGGGAGATTACACTCATCCCTGAACTGTTTGCTACCAGGCCACATCTGAACGGAAGGCACTGATCTTAGTCTGTACAGAAAAAAATACTTTGGCCAAACAGAGCTAAATGAACATCGAGTACGCATGGTGATTTTGACTAATTACTTGTCTAAGTGGGAGGTTTTCAACTTTGAGAATGGGGTAGAGAAAACCTATAAAATCAGACAGAAATCACAATTTATAAAGAATAATATAGAGGGGTTGGGGATTTAGCTCAAGTGGTAGAATGCTTGCCTAGCAAGTGCAAGGCCCTGAGTTCAATCCCCAGCACCGCCCCCCCAAAAAAGAATAATATAGAGAATAGGAGAAATTATGATGTCTCTATTTTTGTCTTCAAATTAATGACATACATACTCTGCCCCTTCCTCCCTCTCATTTCCCAGAGTGAGGTAAGTAGCCTTCTCTCCCATGCACTCCTGACCCATGATGTTCTGTCTTGCCGCAAACCCAAAAGCAATGGGGCTGACAGGCCATGGACTGAAACTTTCAAGACAGTTGGCAAACTTAAATTTTTCCTCTCTGTAAGTTGATTACTTCAGGCATTTTGGTACAATAACAGCAAGTTGGCTAACATTTAAAGTGTGTGTGTGTGTGTGTGTGTGTGTGTGTGTGTGTGTGTGAGATGACATATTGAGGCTACACATAATGGTTGATCATGCCAAAAGCATGTTATGTATCACAATGCAACCAATTTTTTAATGAGAAAATGATGGTACAAAATGGTAAACTAACTTGAAAGGTGCTGATGAAAGATCAGACCTGTTTCTCCAGCCCCAGTTCTGAGACCTGACCCAAAGTAAGCCTCAGTGATGAGCAGTGTGAACTTGGACTATAACCTTCATCTCTAGACCCCAGTTTCCTTACCAGGCAAATGAGAAGACTTGATTTGGCATACTGCAAGTTCTTTTCCAATTCTAAAACAACTTGGCTCTCTGGCATTAAATCCCTGAAGAGTTATTAAAGGTAAGCTATATATTGAAGGCCTCCTTAGTGTCAACAGAAAAGTAGAGAATTTCTAGTAAACATTTTAAAAGTGCACTGGGATGCGTCTCAGTATTAATTGAAATGCCTTAAGGCAGAGTTTAAAAAAAGTCTCTAAAATAGTTACACACACTTAATAGAGATTAGCTATGGAAAAAAAGAAGTTTTAAGCATACTTGGGCACGTGGCACTTTCCATCAGGTTAACTTAAACGTAATAACATTATGACTCAGGTTTTTAAATTAAAATGACTTGCATATGACTCCAGGTAACATTCAGTTAAAAGTAATAGTTAGAGAAGGTCCATGCGCGAGCGCAGGAGCACAGTGCATTCCTGGTGCACACGGTCAGCACTGTGAAGCTTTTTGAAAGTTCAGAGCAAGCAAGTTCCCCTTGCAGGAAATAGGGGCAGCCCTTAAAAGACAAACTTATAGAAACCTAGACTAAATTAGGCATTTAATATACAGGATCCCACTTCATCATTGCAATCTCACAATCCCAATGGAAGCAGCATTTACATTATACAGATGATGAAATCAAGTATGAAAAAATCAAATTCACCTGGGTCTCATGGCCTCGTACTCAGCCAAAACACAATTCCAACAAAGACAAGCAGGTTCCCTCCACTATACCACTTTGCCTCTCTGTAGTGGTAGATTTTTCACCATCGAGGCATCACTGAGCCGCCATGGTAAGTAAATGACATATTTAAGGAGACAAACACAATGAAATCCAAAATGCTCATCAAACATCATCGAGACAATTAATTCTTTCTTATCTTTATGTTCTCCTGGATAGCCTAGAAATCACAGATTATTTACTAGCATCTCGTTATCCATTCTACACCCAAGAAAATTTTTCCCTGTGATATTCAGCCTTACTTTCAGCTATAAAATACTAGAATACTTCTTTGGGTATGCTATGGACACTTCATGGATGAAGAAATGGACACTTCCTTGTAGTAATCCGTGTGGCAGAAATATTAAATCAAAGGTGCAGAATCACAAATCACTGATACAGACAACAGTAAGAAGACAGAGGTGGTCTGGATCTCTCCCCTTCCAGAAGTTTCCATTTTGGCCACGGTAACACACAGGATGCTCTTCACGTCTGAAGAACCACAGGGAGTGATCTCATTTTAGTGGGATTTCTTCTACAACAGACTCTAACCCTTGCTTGGGTGCTCATTGGCACTCATCATGCCAGTACTCATTCCTCACCGCCGTGCCTCTTCCCTGCACTCTACCTTGAAAAACTACTTTTGATTTCCTAGGCCCATGATGCTATCCTTCCTAGTGAGTCTTGACAGATACTATCCACTCAGCCCAGACAACTCCATGCTCCTCTCCCCTGCCCACCTAACTTCCATCTCTGCTGCTTCAGATGCCCATGTGTTACTCCCCTACCTACTCTGTCCATGGGCAGCACTTCTACTGTCCATTACCAAAGTATCATATTATCTTCTAGCCCATATATTGCTGCATCATAGCCTCCTCTTCATCGTCTGATTTCCCTGCTCCGTTCAAAGCCCCCCAAGAGTAGAGCTGTAGTTTGTTCACCATGGTATCCACCATGGCATCCAGATCATTGGTGGCACATGATGGGTCACCTACAAATTCTTGTTAAATGAATGAATATTTGTTAAAAGCACTCTGGAGCCTCACATTGTTGGAAATATCCAGATGCAGAACTATTCTGAAACAGACAAGCCTTTGAAGGAAAAACTTGTTAAAATTCAGGGTACGAAAGATTAACAACTTTTTTGCACTCTAAAGTGTTTAGACTATAACCATGTTCTGTATGAGTAGAAATTACCTAATAATACATACAGGCTTACTGCTTTTTACAGGGAACCTTATATGGATGATGTATACATGAATACTGATTCTCCGTATATTTACATATTATATATAAAACAAAGAGTTGTAATCATAAAAATAATTTGCATCATAAGTTTAGGTTCATGTATGTATACTTAGATGTCAAAGAATTAGTGTAGGGGCTGGGGATTTAGCTCAGTGATTAGAGTGCTTGCCTTGCAAGCACAAGGGCCTGAGTTCGATCCCCGGTACCACAAAAAAAAAAAAAAAAAAAGAATTAGTGTAATATATATTCAAAATAGTATGATATATTATTGATAATATATATTTTATGTAATGTTGGTATACTATATATAAGAACCATATAGATCATAGTTTAAAGTGAACATATTTCTAAACAAGTCCTACCTTTGAACATTGCTCATGCAGATATGGTTATACAGAGGAGCAAGGTTGGAAAGGTTGCTGATAAGTCTGTATTTATCAAAGTGTTTCTAATGTTGCCATTTTTATAAGACCTACTACCTCCTAAACTTTCAGATTAATGGCTTTAGAATTTGGGGTGGAGTTTCCTTTTAATAACATACATTTCAGTCGTTGGTTAACAAGAGGTCACATCAATGATGAATGGTTGCTGTGACCACTGAGTACTGCATCCCTATCTTGACAGATTTTTTTAAACGTGTGCTTTGTCTTCATAACAGAGCACACTGGGGCAAGGGGGTAGGCGAGTGTGGCGTGACACAGGGGCTTGCATTTCCAACCTGCACTCTAAAGTGCTCTGACAGTGGGCTCCTCACACAGGCATAAAAGCCATGAAAGGGATCTGGGGTGGGAGGAGGGGACCAGCAAGAAAAGTGGAAGACACTATTCTGCTTTGAAGGGAATTGGAGAAACTCCCAGATAAGTCACTTCGTTCACCTAAGAACATAAACTCCATGAAGACAGGGCACTGTCACATTGTCTGCTTTGTCTTTTCCACCGCTTAACCCCTTGTGTGGTTGCTGCTCCGTAAGTGTTTACTGAATCAAATAATGAATAACTGAGTGAGTGAACAAAAGAGTAAACAAATACTAAGGCCTTCTGTACAAAGAGGATCTCAACTCTAATTTCCTGATTCCTGGTACGATGAACTAAGGAACATATGAAATATTTTCTTCCCTGGCTACTCCTTGATAAGATTAAAACTGACTTGAAGGAAAACAATATATGCAAAACAGAAAGCTAATCATTTTATTCCCACCCCAAAAGGCAAAAAATTGTTATAGTGTTTTTAATTAGTTTCTTTAAATAATTTATCCATACAATTAACAATCATCTCATATACATGTATATATATTTGTAATTCTTCCATGTCCATAAAAAAGTAGTTATTATATATAAATATATTTCATGCTTTCCCAGATTATTTTATATATAAATGTATTTTGTACTCTTCCAACATTACATATAAATATATAATGTACTATTAGTAAAATCTACTAGTTTAATTATATATATAGTACTATACTATTTCCTTGACCTATAAGAGTATGTGTATATATGTATATCTAAATATGCGTGTGTGCATATATTTTATACATATATGCATATATGTATGCATATTTGTTCCAAGGATAATAATAAAAAAGGATTGGGTCTTTTGGATAACTTACCAGGTATTCCTAAGACACAGATTACCACAAGTACTGAGAGTGAATTCTGTCATATAAATATTGCTCTCACTGGAGAGGATTGTGTGCTACATATGCCTTAAAGCATATATAGTAAAGCAGTTCTACAGACTCCCAGTAGTAGTGCTCCCTTCACTGTAGCAAATAGAATTAATACACACTAGGATAGATCACTTTCTTACAGTAATTACTAGAATACTGCCTTATCCCCAAAAGAAAGGCCACACGCTATCAAGAAGTGTAAGGAACAACATCCATCTCCCATTTCGTGTCAGGAAGTGAGATCAGCAGAGGCCTCTCTGAAGACTGAGCTCCACTGGGGAGCACTCTGCATTCCCCGCTCACTGGAGAATTGCCTTTCTGAGCTCAGACCCCACCCCGTGCTCAGAGGTGGATCGACCTTGCGGAGGTGTGGGGTTTGGGGAGGCATCACAAACGCAGAAGCGATCAGCAGAAAGGAAAGAGCGCCTGTAAGTGATGCTCATTCCTTTAGCTGGGGCTGGGGAGGAAACACAAGCCCAACAAAGCAAAATCCAAGTTCAGAATCAGAGAGAAAGAAGCATCCTTCTCCAAGACAGACATTGGCGTCTTTTGCTAACACTGCTCCCCCAAATTTTAAAATAAATGTCTTGCCACTGAGAGTTTGGCAGCTGCCATTAAAGCATCCTTATAAATAGGTGACTTGAAATTTTGTTTTCCTAAACCTACTTAAAATGTGAAAGAGCTTTCCAGAATTGTATTATTCACCGGGAAGGACTGCACTTCCCAAATCCACCCCCTCAAAGTCCAGTCACAAAGCTTAGGACCACAACCCATCAGAAATGATGGCCATTACTCCACAGAAAAACCCCAGAGAGGGAGCAGATCTCTGCCTCACTGTATTGAGGAGTAGGGATGTAAGATAATATCAAAAGTTCTAAGAAATTAGGAATGATTCATTTTCCACTTTTCTATCCCTCAGCACTGAGCACAATACTGCTCAATATATATTTGTTCACCAAATAATCAATTAGTATAGAATTAACAGAAATCAACCAGGTAAGAGAAGCCCCCAACCCTGGGGAGATACTCAGATGGGCACAGCCCCTGTGACATGTTCTGCAAGCCTGGGTCTCCTCAGCCACCCCCTCTATGGAGCACGGCTTTCCTCTGAAGGAGCTTCGAAAGAAGGAAGGTCATCAACAACAACAACAAAAATGACTAAGGTGGCAAAGGCAGGAACACACAAGATCCTACCAGGAGTTCAACTCTGCTGTAAGGCTTTGATCTGCATCATCTCGGTTCCTTCCTCAAAAAGCCCGCAAAGTAGTTTATAAGAACCTCACTTGGCTGTGAGAAAACTGCAAATGGAATGGCTTGAACCAGTCGCTCAAACCACCATGCCAACCATCCAGAGCCGAAACATGAGCACAGGTTTCCGAAAGCCACTCCTGAGTTCTCTCCTTTCAATCCCGGGCACACCAGCAACTCGATGGGAAGTTAACACATGGAAAGGTCAGGAGCCAAGACACGAGACAAAGATCAAACACCAAGCCACACGGGAAGTGGAGTGGGGTCAGGGGGACATAGCAAGAAATTTTAGCAAAAGATGTTACAACATCAATGTCCCCAAACAGTTAGCTGTAAGTTTCTTAGCATCTAACAAATTCCCACATCTCATTCTAGGCAACATCTCGATCCAAGAGAACAAATAATTTCCAAGAACTGCACTGGGGAAGGAACTGACCTCAGGGGTCTTTTAGTAACAAGCATTAAACAGTCTAACAAATAACTCTTGCACCAACTTGCTCTGTGATAGGTAACTTTTCCCCTCCTTTTTCATGGTCAGCCCTTAAGAAGGAAATTTCAATCATATTTCCTTATATCTGTTCACAGAAACTAGAACTCTCTCGGTCATTCTATTTATGCCACTGGGATGGAAGAAAAGGCAGGAATACACTGGATTGCATTGCTCTTAATATTATGATTACTATCAAATATTAGCGTTCTTACTACTATACTCAATTCTTACTACATGTCAAGAACAATTCTAAGTGCTGTATATATTATTTCATTTAGTCCATATAAAAGCTCTGTAAATGGGCATTATATTTATCTGGGTTAAAAACAATCAGGAATCTGGGAGCCTGAGCAGTTATACAACTCGCCTACCAGGTTCACATCTGGGAAGCAGCAGAGCTGGGATTTGACTCCAAGTGGATTTGACACCAAGGCCCATTTTTTAGCCACAGCTAAATGGAGGATGCCTGGTTCTGTGAGTGTTAATCGTACCTTTTGACAAGCTGCATGTTCCTATTTTAAAAGAGTGATTGAAAGGCTGGATATAGCCCATTAATTTTATACCCACTTGTATCAAAATCTCTTCAATTCCCTTCGCAGCTTTTCTGCTTTCATTTTAAACTCTTCTTCCCTCCGCTGCTCTTGCCCTCTATGTGCACACATGGAAATGAAGTCTACAGGCTCCTTCTAGCCAAATCTTTCAACATTTGAAGAGCCAGTGAAAGCACACCCTCTACTTTTAATTAAATAATATTTAATTCACATGGAATTTTCCAAAAAAAATCCAAGGAGCTTTAGGTACTGTTAATCAGATCCTCTTAGGAATAAAATTATTGCTTATGCCTAATCGTGACCCCTTTGGCTAACAAATTAACATCATGCCCCAATTCTGGAATCTGAAGGAAAGTGATCCTATTCTGTCTTTCCTTAAAAACCAAAGGCCACTAAAATAAATAAAGCCAAACAAAAGAGCAAACTCTTACACATGGCAATTTAAAAAATGTAGGAAATGCTATGCAGTCTCATTACAGAAGCTAATAAGAATCATGATGGTATTTAACAATTATTGAATCTATACTATGTGCTAGTTAATACACTAAGTGTCTTTATGCAGATTATTTACTCCCTCGTTACTGAATCATGTCAGAAACTGATTCGATGCAGATGGAGTAAATTTAACTCCTGAAAAATACAGAAAAAATGACAGACTAGGACAGAAGAGAAAGTTCACTGGACACAGCAGAAATAAACATAGCAGAAATAAACATAGAAGAAATAAATCACAAATATCTAATGATCTCTTGTCAAAAAATGTTTACCAAATTCCTACATGAAGCAAGATTCATAGATTAAAAATAAATTCATAGTTACAATAGCATATTTGAAATGAGCCACACTGTTTTAGCTACAGAACACATTCTATTCATCATTTTATCAGCCAGGGGTTATTACTATCAGCTCCATTTTACAGGTGCTCAAACTGAGCCTCGAAATAGGTAAGTAACTTGCTCAAGGCTATACAGCTCTGCAATGTTTGAACCAAGCCCAGGCTGACTGCTAATTTTAAATGCTCTCAGAATTGTACATGACCTACCTGTGTGGACACAGACTACTGAAAAGTCAGCCAAGCATTTAGTGGACAGAAGGAAGGAAGCATTTTTTTTAAACAGCACAGCAAAGCCATGATAGTGGCTGGAATGCCATTTGATACCCTTAGGAGTAATTTTCTCAGTGGTATCCGAGAGGCTTAAAACAATCTATCAGAGCCCTTTTTCTTCCTAAAGGGATTTCACTATTAAAAAGGTTGTCATTTATGTTTGACAATTTCTCCTGGGGTTAAAAAGAAAAAAGAGGAGAAGTTGCCAGAAAATGGGAATTGGAGATAAAACAGTCTCGGCGTGGTCGGAGGCTCAGGCCATGAGCTAGTACTAAGCTGAGGATTAGAATCCCAAGCACCTCATTTCCAGGTGAACATTCTTTGCACCGACATCCCGGCCGTTTTTCCTCTGCCCTGGCTTAACAAACCCATCCTGCTCCTGTCTGCGTAATCCGTGTTGTAGACAGTAACCAGTTAAAGGCTCCTGAACAGATTTAAAACATTCTGAAGCTCCAGGAGCCCAGAGTTCTTTTGATCCGTCCTGGAAGATTCCGCAGACAAACTTTAAGTATACTGGTCAGAAAGAACTACATAAAGAGGCTGCCTTGTTTTCTGGGGAAAAAGTGTTCCAAGGGGTTGAGGGGAGAAGTAGTCTATGGGGAAGTAATCTTCCTGCTGACAAGATAGGCTTTCTTGATAAAAATAAACATTCCCAGATATTGCCAGAGAAGGGGAGAGAAAAAAACATTACTGCTACCGATGCACCAGAAAATCATCATTTTTTAGGCAAGCACAATGCTAGACACACTGCATGTGTCCAGTTTACAACTAACAGTGACCTGCGAGGTAGTTCTAGGAATTTCATTTTTATAGATGCAGGAAAATAAAACAAAAGAAGCACTTTTTTTTCCATTGTTACAAAGATAATAACTTGGATTTCCAGGATTCTGCATCTCATCTGTCAGATTTTAAAGGACACATTTCTTGCACTATGCCCCAGTGCTTCAAGACCAAAGATAGAGCAGAAAGCAAGAATGAAGGAGGAAGGAGCACCCAGGAGCAAAAGGCAAAAATATACCATGAGAGAGGACCTCATGGAGCAAGAGAGGAAGGTAGGCGCATTTTGCAGGACTGCAGAGCCCAACAGAAGTGACAGTGACCAGACATCTCAAGGCAGCAGATTTAGTCACTGCAATATACATAGAAGATGAAAATAAAAGAAAAAAAAAAGGACTAGAAATGAACAAAGAAGAAACAAGATCATTCCAGATTTAGAACACGTATCAACTTTGTCGGGGAAGGGTTTCTGGCCAAAAAACAACACATATACAAGAGCGGGTCTGAAATTGAGAGTGCTTTACCTAAGTTATCACTTTAATATAATTCAGTGCAAATCAAAATCACTGTGATATAATCACTCTCCCATTGTGGTAAGTTCCCTTTACAAATATTGGTCATAATAAAACTAAGGTGTGGAGCAAGCCTAGGAGAACAGCTAGACGGGGGCTGGGATGTTCTGATTGGTCCTGCTGTGTCTTGGGATACCTGGCGGAAAGTCAAGTGAGGAAGTCATGTTGATCGAGAACCAGCAACACAAAGAGTGAACCCTACCAACACACACACACACACACACACACACACACACACACACACACACACATCCCTTGGGCAGGGAATCCCTTGCTCAAACTTTTCCACCTTGCTATGAATGTAACTGTCGTTGCAAGTGTACTTTTCAGTTTACAGTTTCCTTGTGACCTCCAAAATATTGTCCTCTTCTAAATACTCCTTCATCATTTTATCACATCACTGTCCTGATTACTATCTCTCAACAGTATGGCAGCTAAAACTTATATTCCCTTTGCTGTGCACAGAAAGATCTCCACTATCCTCTTCATGACCGCTGCTCTGTGTATAACGCTCTCATTTTGATTGTGACATTTTTCACTTCCTTACTATTCACAAGCCTAGAACCTCACTTTGCCTCCTCCAGTGTGAACATTCTCAGCATCTCTAGAGCCCCTTCTGAAGCTAACTGCCCAGGGACGGAGCTAGACTCTCCTTGAGCCCCACCATGGAGCCAGCCCTGCCTTCCCTTTCCTAGTCATCATTTACCTGCTCATTCCTCTCTCTGGTAGATTGTAGGGAGGCGATGAGTCACTTTTGGTTTTATAGGCTCATTGATATGCTGAAGGAAACAATGAAGAGTCTGTCTTAGCAATCTAGAGTGCTTTAGAAGGTGAGGTAAACTCTAGTCAGCCTTGCAAAGGACACCAGTGCATGAGCCGAACTGAAAGATCCTCAAAGGCATGAAAGACTACACGCAGCAACTCTTACAGAAGCAAGAGAGAAAGCACACTGTTGTCATCTTCAGAGAGCAGAAGAGGAAGGACAATCCCCAGGTGCCCGCACGTTGTAGTTTATGAGCACTTTCCCACCTGTGATGGCGTTTTCTACCTTTGACGATGGAAAGTGATGGAGGCTAATGATGATAGAACTCTTACAGTTACTTTTCAATCTAATGAGGTGAGCATCACCTCATTTAAAATGCAGAGTCCAAAATCACACAGGAAGTGGGTAGTGGCCATGGCTCCACCTCAGGGGTGGTGATGGCAAAACCTAAGATACTGGCTTCTGCAGATGAGAAAATCCCTATACCCATTAGAGTGACTGCTTTCAAGAGGATTTCCCAGTCAGAACTGCAGAATAGAATCCCTTGTAGCCAGTCCACTGCTTCTGAACCCCAGCTACAGGCTGACCTGACCAATCAGAGCTTGTCAGATCAGCCAACACAGCCTGGTAGGCACCAAACTTCCCTCTCCCCTTTCATCTACCCATCCCCTGTCTCTTCTAAGACTGCTTCCTACCTTGTCCATCTCTGGAAAGGAAGGAAGAAAAGAAGGAAGGAAGAAAGAAAGAGAGAGAAAGGAAGGAAGGAAGGAAGGAAGGAAGAAAGACTGCATAAAATAAATCTACAACAATCTAGGCCAGGAGTGAGCAATTTTTTTGTATAGGGACAGGAAACTGGAGCAGGAAAGCACTCCTCAATAATAAATACATGAAGAAGTATGACTCTGTTCCAATAAAACTTCATTTACACAACTAGGTGGACAACCAGATTTGGCCACGAGTTATATTTTGCCAAACCCTGGAGCAGGCTAAGGACAGTAAATAAATTTCATTTCAGGTGTAACCTCTGATCATTTCGGAGCTAGCTTCATAGAGCTTGATGTCCAGAAGATTCTAAGGTTATAGGTGAGCTCAGGAGGAAAGATATTATGATCAGAGAGTGAAGTCAGCGATAGGTGTCAAGATGGACATACATGCTCCATATTTGCCACATTTGGTTAAACTTTAAGTGCACAGAGATGTTTCTAAAGAAAGAGTCAATGAAATAACACAGAGTCTTCAAGTAGCCTGGGACCCACCGAAGCTGAAGGACACCAAGCCATCAGGGAGCAACTATTTCTTCCTCTAGTAAATTTCTTATCTCTTATTTCACGCAAGGGTCACAAATCAGGAACCCAGGATTTGGAACCCAGGATTTGGAAAAGGAAGAAGGTGGGAAATGTCTATCTAGAGACAAAATCTAAAAGTAAATCACACTTTGAGTAGTTGGATTAGGCAAAAGTCCTTTTTTTATCTGAAGTTTGTATGTCAGATTACACAGGATTAAGGAAGCATCCTGTTCTCTCTATACAAAAGCAACTGTGTAGCAGGTGGGAATTGTTTTTCTTTTTGAAACAGACTCACCATTAATAACTGCCAAGAAATCTCTTTCGACAAGCAGTGCTGTAGTCGACAATAGAGATGGTTCGAGACATGTACTTTAAGTTAATATTGAACTTGCAAGTAAATACATAAAGCTTCAGCACCATAAAGCTAATTTAAAAGGGACATTTCTCTTTATAGTTCCCTGGAGTATTATAGACTCTCTGATATTCTTCTGCCATAATGTAGGATTCATTAGAGAACTGAAGCCATAATTGTCTACATCATACATATGGGTCGACTGGATAAATCGTCTAAATGAATTGATTAATACAACTTCGAGTCCTTGGCTTGAAAGATAGTACATGTGCCGTATTTTCTTCCTGGCCCCTGGCAGGTAGACAGGAGATTTAGGGCTGAATTTCAGTTATGAGACTAGCAGAGAAGGGAATTCAAAGGGAATTACCTGCCCGTGATAATTTCTACACACATAAGACAATTTCTACTGCTCAACTTTATCCCCAAAGAATGGAAAATGATAAATTAAATTACACATAAAACATATGTGTATTTTTACACTTACATAGTAATTATGGATATCATTTATTGGGACAAATATTTTCTCTCTCATTATACCTATAAAGGGAAATTTAAAGTTAACTGAACTCGATGGCAAATATCTGGTACTCTTTTCTTTTCTTTGTTTTTTTTTTGTTTGTTTTGTTTTGTTTTGTTTTGTTTTGTTTTTGGCCTATCATGTTTCCACAATTTCCATTCTATATAATGGCAGGATAAAGACACAAAGTAAAACAGAGAGAGTAAAGTAAGAGCTATGCAAAATGACATTTTCCTAATTAATCAATGAAAGGTCATGTGATACCATGGAACTTGAGTAACACAACTTTACACTAAACTCATTACCGATTTTACTGACAGCAATTTTGGGAGAGTAAGAAAATGCAGAGTCTATTGGCCAGATATAGATGTAATTTTGTCTGTTTAAGATATCTGTGCATTATCATTCATAAAATATGCATGACTTTATTGACTTCCACGGGAGAACAAGAGGTTTATTCCCGCTTTAGAATATAAAAAGTCAGGGAAAGGTTGAAGAGTCAGTGAGGCTCGCCCTAAACACTATGGGAGTTTGACGAGAGGCCTGTGTTTGAATGTTTTGATCTCCCTTAGCTGTTGTCAAGTTTGAGGACTATTTCAATGATTAAAATTCCAAATGGGATACTGTGACTAAAATCAGAAATGAAGATGCTTGATTTATTATGTACCATCCACATTGTGATAAACCTGTGAATATGCATTTATTTATTACAATAAAAAGAGGCATCTGTAGTAACAGGGGGACCCTGGAGGTTCTTTCGCCCATGTTTCATGTGGGCTGGTAACAGACAACAAAGAAAGCGGCGTATGCAGTAATTCCAGCAAGTGCGTGTCTCCAGGAACATCCGGGGCCTCGTTCTGAGTCGCTGTCTAAGCCCTGGTGTTCCCTGCCCTCTTCTGTGGAAGTGAGCACTGTATTAGACGTTGTTGAACATATTTGATATGAAAGCATTGGCTGTTGGCTACCAGTATCTAACGAGTCTCTCCCTCAGAGTTGCCAGCAAGGTGCTGATTAATTAACTGAAGTAGTGAAGCTGAATCACACAACAGCTGTTTAGAGAATTGTCATTAACTTGGTCTCCTTTCCTGTCTGTTAGCTTTCTTGCAGCGATCCCACTAAAATGCAAATCTGGGAAGCTCAGCATCAGAATCCACCTTAACCTCTGTGCCTTCATGGATTAAAAAAAAAAAAAAAAGAAAGAAAGAAAAATGAAAAAATAAAATTAAAAAAAAAATGAGAAGAGTTGGGGCTGAGGTTTCTTTTTTTTTGTTTTTTTGTTGTTGTTGTTGTCGTTGTTGTTTTTAAGACAAACTGGATGAAATGCTAAAAGGAAGTGAGTAAGGGATTTTGGAAACTTCCTAGAAGAGTTCCTCTTGTCACCCATCTTTGGGAAGTGGCCACAGGATAGCTGGTTGGGATGAATGACAGCTGGAAACTGCAGCTCTCCTGAGCTCACTGAGCAGTTGGGCCCCGGCCACCTCTCCCCGGACCTGCTGATGGTGGAAAGCAAAAGGCTCCACGCGGTGGGGAGGGGCTGCGGAAGGTGGAGAGAGGCGCGGGCAGCTGTTCTAGTGGAATGATGATAGTTGGCAAAGGACGGCAACCTGTGGACCTCAGCTGCCCCAAGAACAAGGGGGATTACTCAGGAGAGCAGAATCTGTATCGAGTGGCAGATTGGAGGCAGTGCCCGGTTGATGAGACACGAACACGCCATTGAGTGTTCTGTGGTGACACCAAGAAAAATGATAGAATTTTTCTTCACCTTCCCTCCTTCCTTCGTTTCTTCCTTCCTTCCTTCCTTTTCCTTAGTTTTGTCGCTACTTCTTTTCTTCCCTTGCCTCCTTCTCTTGTTCTGTCTCTCTCCTTGCTCCTTGGTTTTTCCTTCCCTTTCCTCTTCCCCTTCTCCTCCTTTTTTTTCTTCTCTTTTCCTTTTCCTTCTCCTTTCTTTCACATACATTTTTAAGTCTACCTGCCGACTTTGTGAAAGTCCACGTGTCTGCCACATGTGGGCCAACAAAATTAATTCATAACATAGGCTGTCACCGTTTCATCCTAGGCATCAGCTGATAACCCCCGCTAAGCTCTGCTTATTCCTCTGACATGAACGGCAGAGACCAGGTACCAGAGAGCTCGACGTTAACGCTTTCTGTCGCTGTAACGGTCACCCTTTGCCGTTTCATTTGCCGTGGCTCCCGTTCGTGTCGGACCCACTTTATCAAGGAGCTAAGGAATTTCAACTTGCAAAAAAGTGGAAATTAAAGATGTGTTTAAATAGCCCATAATCTGGTCATCAGGGCATATAATAAAGAAGCCAAATACGTCCCCAAAGTGCAGCAGGTGCTTTTTCTTTTAATGAAGCAGATAAATGCAGAAACGAAGGCAGTGATACAGACAGAGCATCTGCCTCATGATAAAATTAAGTCTTGTGACAGAAATAAATCACTGTGGGGGAGAAGGTAACCCATTATCAAATAGGATTTTTTCTTTCTTTCTTATGTGACAGGACTTACTGAATTCCCCAATGCCAGGCAGCTAAGTGCATCCACGATTTGACCATAAATCAGAAAGACTGCAGGATTTGAAATGTAACAACTACTTATTTTTCTGTGATGTAGAGATAAGGGGAAAATTTTGGTGAGTAACTGTTAAATTGGGAATCTCCTTTTTTTCCCCTGATAATCCGATCCTCTGATTTTGTGTCACATCATCACACAATGCCAACAACCAGCAGTGAGTAAAATAGATTTTGGACTAAGATAAATAAGGGAACTACTTACCTTTCCCTTTCTTTCCCAATATTCAGTTTTATCTAAAGAGTACCATGGAAAGGTTACTTTTTGACATAAAAATATACTGCTCTCATTACACTTTCCTTTTTATCCCCTTCAATACTTTTTTTAAAAAATGGCAATAAAAGCATGTTTTTCTTTTTAAAGCACTTTCACATTTGAACAATAGAAAAAGAAAGTCCATCTATCATGTTAAAAATACACAGGATCTAATAGAGCTCAGGATTATTTTACCATGTTTGATAAATGTGACTTGCAAAAACATACCTTCATGTCTTAATGATTTCCTTTGTTGTACCACGCTATTAATTAGTGGGCGTGGGTGTGAGGAGTCATCGCTCCAGGATGTACCTTTATTTTTCCACACTTGGTCTTTACAGCACCTTAGCACTTTGCTAACCCTGGCAGCAGTCACAAGTCCCCTCACAAGGAAGGCAAAGAGAGGAGCAAATGATTTTTCCCCTTCCTGGTAATTTTTTTACTCAGAACGTGGTACTGTATATCTTTAAAAGTAACCCTATCCATTGTGTACAAGCATCATAGCAATCTAGCAACCAACATCCCAGAGAACATAAGAAAGAGGATATTTTTAAGTCTAGGGACATTTTTAAAGCTAGGCTAGAATCAGTTTTCTTGTAAGCGAAATCAAGCTCACGATAAAGCTGCGATAGTTGTTGTCTCTGCCTTACATCTTCTCTTGTAAAGGGGCAAAGGTGGGGCTGGCTGAAGGGGCATTGAACACTGATCTCTGGCAATTACTGGAATTTCCTTCAGGAGTTTGGCTGCCACAGACCCAGCCTGTGTTCAGAGAGCGCTAACTCCGTGTGACAATGCAAGAAAGGCTGTTATAGAATGGTAAACTCATACCGTTGGCTACAAGCCCTTAATTAGAGTGTGGTACCGAATGATGCTTTTCGAGTATCTGGAGAGATTTAGTGAAGCTATTAGTCCAAAAGAAAGGGAGACAACCAGTCAAATCATACATCAAGCACAAAACCTAGCACGGAATGGAGCAAAGAGACACACAGTCAGGCGAGTGTCAGGATCATCAGGAAGACAGTCATTTGAGGTGGCTTGTTATGTTTCACACAAATCCGTTGATAAAAACAAAAAGAAAAAGGGAGAATTTGAAAACGAGCACTTCTGGGAGCGCCTGGCAATCCAGAACACGCCTCTGCTTTAGAAATTCACTTCGACCTGATTCATCGTTTCCAGAGAACAGAAATCACTGATCTCCTTGCAACTTGCTATCGAGACAGTGGAAAAGGAGTTTAAAAAGAAAGTCAAGCAAGAGATCCTGGCATAATCCCAGCGTTAATTACAGTTCTCAAAAGTGCATACTGCCTTTTTTAAGAGAACAATCATGGCAATATTTTCCTAGCTTTGTTTTCCACAAAAACACAAACAAAAAAGATTAGAGACACAATATTGAATTGGCAAGTTCTCCAGGAACCTTGAGATAAAGGAGCAGAAAAAGCACCTCATACCGTCCTTCATCGTGCATCACTGTCTCGCAGTTTGGATTCTGCTACTCAGCACCCCACACGTGTGGCACTTCCTTCTCCTGCGACTTGTTCCTATCAGACATGCTAGATGTAATGATTTGGGGTGGGGGTGAGGAGAAAATACTCGCATTACATGCCACTGGGTCTACTTTACAAAGTCCTGAATCTTTTCTATAGCACAGAAAACAAAGTTGAAAGAGAAAGCTGTGTGCCTTTTCAATCTCGTTAGATTTTTTTAGCCGGATTCCTCTTTTAATCACCACGAAGAAATCCACTTTGTGATCACACAAGGAATCATGCTCATGTTTGAAAACTCTGGCCACGAATAAAAAGAATAAAATGGATCCAAAGCTGCTTTTTTTCAGACCTGGAGAGGTAGCTGTTCTACCGACACGCCCAGCGGGTTAGCAAGGTCAGTCCTGAACAACTATCTTCAAGCAAGATCCGGTGTTCTTTCTACCATGCCCACCACCAAATCTTATGTTTTCTTACCCTTCAACTGACTAACACTGAAGAGAGAAATCCTAAGGAAATCAAAGTTATGTTCCTTCAGCCTCTGGGAAATTAGTTGAATATACTTGCAACAGTGCATAAGGCTTAAAACAGCTGTAGTAGATGAAAAGAGAGAATAGAAAAATGTGCAGGTGCAGATTTGCTTGAGGATGGGGTTTGAAGCTAGGCTTTAAAGCTAGTGAACACATCCCAGCGTATTACCCGGGCCGGGAGGATTCACTCACCTGATACTTGTTTCAGGTGTCAATAAACCAGCCACATAGACGTCTTCAGCAAGAGTATTCAAGGTGCAGAGAACAGCAAGCGCAAAGACCTTAAAGCACAAACGAATTCCAGGAATAGGAAAGATCCCCAGGCAGCCCCACGGGGAGAGGAGGGGACAGAGCAGAGAGGCAGGCAGGGGTCAACGGCTTTAGGCACTTTGAAACCCTGGATAGGCATTCGGAGTTTATTTTAATGTCAACAGGAAGTGAACAGAGGGTTTTAAGCAGGCGTATGATAAGAATCAGGCTGATGTATTTTTTTAAAAAATCACTTTAACCACAGTGTGAAAACTGGATTGTAGGACTAAGATAACACACATGGAAAGTCTTTTTGAAAAAAAATAAATATGTTAAGGCAAAATCTAAATAAATACTGTGGGTGTCATTATATAAACAGCAGTACAATCCTCAAAAATAATAATGCAAAGGTTTTTCTTTTTTACAATGTTTTGAGCACCGGTCAAAATGTATGGCTCATCGCTTGCCTGAACTACTGAACGACAGATCTTAAGCAGGGGCAAGGCGAAACAGAAGTTGGGCGTCACTGGCTTAAGTCCTCACTGGAGTCCCAGTCATCTGTGTTGCTACAGATGACCCGAAGCCCAAACTCTAACACGGGAGATTCTCTGGTGTTCAAAGCTGTGACCATTTCAGAATTCTGCCACTTACCCTTTTCAAGTTAAAGAGAGGGGAAATGACACTTTTACAAGTCCAAAGATGCTCTGCTTTCCAAAGGAAGTAATATGAGTAATGTGAGGGACAGAAGTTGAGAAAAGTAAACATTCCACGACTATAAGGTTCAAAGTTGGGGTGATTAAAACACAGCTGGTAACTTCCTGCAATGAAGGAGTGGTAAACTCCTGCACCAGAAATAAATTAAAACTGTTCAATTTCATTCTACCAGTCTCCATTCACTAGGGACTATCTACCACTAACCTAAGGCAGAATTTACCTCTGAGATGGCTGCTTGGGGATGACAAATTTCTAGGGATGTTCCAATAAGGCAGAAAATGAAAGGAACCATTGATAAATCTCTTTAAGGAAATCACTGGTTGTGTTACTGGTCTCTAGCAAAAGATAAATAATTTAACAGTTCAAGAACAACACTAGCCAAAAAAGGAAAAAATTTAGCTTTCTGGATCAGAATAGGCAAACTGCTAGAACACCAACCTTTCTAAAGAAACAGATTTGAGTTGGAGTCTTGGCTCCAACTCTTGCTACTTGAGTGACTTGTTGGGTCATCATTTGTAAAATTGAAGTCATATTTACCAGCACAATACAGATTACAAAATCGTGTTTGTGAAGCCTCATATAAGGACCCAAGAAAATCTCATTGCATGACAGCTTGCTCCACACTGTTTGCCTGAGAGCTTTCCGGCTGTATTCATGATTTAAGAAGACTCCGCCTGCTTACAGATAAAGAGGACATCTTCAGAGGAATGGGAATCCTTAAAACAGGACCCTCAGTCCTTAAATTATTCTTAAGAAATAAGATTTAAATTTAAAAGGCAGAAATAAAGAGTCTCGAAGCTGGTGGCCTAAAGAAAATTATAAGCACTAAATTTCTAAGGGAATTCGTATTCATACTTTTAATGTGAACTAAAAGGAGCTTTGGACCAAAATAAAATATACCTTTTTCAAAATGGGTTTTCAAAACTCAGAAGGGAGAGAAAACAGAAGCTTAAAATAGGGTACAAGACTCTATTGTCCTGGGTATTGTTAAGAATAAAGTTCGTCTGTTGTGCTGGAGAGAGCTGGGGACAGTGGCCTGTAGAGGTATGTCCTAGTCCACTACAACCAGCCGGAGCACCCTTGGTAAACCGTCCCATCTCATCCTCTTGAAAGTCCACTCATCTGTTAAATGAGCTAATTAACTAGACAATACCCACAGATTTTGCCAGACCTGGCATTTTTATGTATTTACGGCCCCAAGATCACAAGGCTGGAGAGGGCAGTGTTAAGTGGCACAATATTCAAATGTTCATTTCTAGACTTAACTGGAAGTTTCTGGATTTGAGGTGCTAGTCTTAATCTCATGGGAAGGACAGAGGGTTACACCTATGTGAAGGACAGATACTAAGAGGAAGGGGAAAAGTGCAACAGAAGAAGAGAAAAGGCAGAGGACATCGCTTTGACATAGATGTGGCCAAAACCGTGGTTCTGGAATGTGTTGACTGTTTAAAAAGTAAGATGGAGCCAAGTCCAGGAATGAAAAGAAGGGTATAGTTGTCCCTAACTCAGAAATCATGATTCCTGTATCACATGGGTTGGGAGCTCCAATCCAGAGGCAACTGGCACGTAACCCCACCGAGTCTTTCAAGGCTGACATAGCTTGCCAGCGGCACTCGGCTAATTATACACTGAAGACTAGATGGAAGATCCTTGACTTTTTAGCCCCTCGGGGGTCCTGTCACATCAGAAATTAGAGGAAAAGTTGCAGCAGCCATGTGATGAAGAGCTGCTGGAAGCACCGCTGCTGGGGGCAAGAGTGCCGGCTTCACAACTGACCGGCTTCCCTAGACGTGGGCTCCACCCACTTCATTCACCCTTCCACGTACTGCGCCGCTGCAGAAACAAGCTCAGAAAGATGCTCAAAAGTGCGGTTCTGCAGGGCCGGGGAAGGACTGGCCGGGCGGCTCTTTGTCTCTAGTCCGTTGCTTAGTGCACACCACTGAGAACCAGAACCTCATCTTGCTGCGTTGGAGACTCCACCTTACAATCCCAGCCCCCTCCGACTCGAGTGCTTCTTCTCACCAGACGGCCAAGGCATTTATACAACTGGATGTGCCCATTCCACGTCATGTAATCGGGAGGGCGGATATAGCTGATAGCCAAATGCAAAATTCAGTGTGCAATAGTCCCCACTCACAAGGCCTGCTTTCTTCAAGGCACACTATAGTTATTGCCTGTTGATTGGATCATTTTTCTTGGATTTAATGTAGCTTAATTCTTATTTCCACATTTTGTCATCTGATATTCTGATGTGTAAAGTTAGGATGCATCTTACATTCAATAGAATGCATTTTACTGGATTTATTTTTCCCTTTTTGAGCCACCATGTATGATAAAATTGTGAGGTCTTACACTTTGTGAGATGCAGTATTTAAAAAAGAAATAGAAAGCCATTCCACCATCACTACCTTCTATAGCCTCCAGGAGAGCAAACTGACTCTCTCCCTCTCTCCCTCCCTCTCTCTCTCTCCCCCCCCATTCATGTATGTACATACTTATGCAATCACTCTCCCATCCTTTCCTTAATTTAACTAAGTCTCTCTGTAACAGACACTGGAGATGATACAATGAGCCAAAATAGAAGTGTCCTTATTTATCAACTACTAGGAAGAGACAGACATTGATCAACACCGAAGGGAACTACTAAGTACAGTAAAACCGTCCGAAGGAGAGCTACAGGCCAAAGCGATGCTCTAGCTCACGTAGCGGAGGAAGGGCAGGACCGGCTGAGCGTGGTTGAAAAGCAGAGACGGCAAAGGCTGAAGGCAGAGCGTCAGTGTAGAACCAGTGTCATAGGTGAAGGTCATGAAGCTGAGGGAAGTAAAGTTTCGACAAAGCCGTGTCCCTGGAGCTCACTGACGCAGAGGCCTCAGAAGTGGGGGAAACAGACAGGGAGCCAGCTACGGCAGCACTCTGTTTTTATCATAGGAGCAAGTGGGAGGTATCGAGGAGATGAAAGCAAGGGAGAGGGATGAGAGGAGAAAGCTGGTCCGATTAGGTGGAGCTGCTTGAGGGCTGGGACAAGGGCTGAGGGCTGGGACAAAGCCTCAGCGGTCCGGAGGAGACCTGACAGAGGAGTGCAGGCTCAGGGCTGCCCTCTGCGCCAGCCCAGCCACGCTGACCTCAGTTCTGCAGTGCAGCCCTTTCCGCCGCCTGCTCTCCATCCGGAGAGCCGTACCCAGAAAATGAGGTCAGAATATTCAATAAAAGTTCCTGCCACAGACGGGAGAACCGGGAACAAAGCACTGCAGACAGGGGCTTGGGAATGCTGGAGGAGAAGCAGGAACCGGCCCACATGCGCTGCCGGATTTCCCTCTCTCCTCCAAGCCCACCAGTGCTGAGTCAACCTACTGTGCCTCAGGCTTGTCCTCACTAGATGCGCCAGAGACCTCACGACCAACTTGGGGAAGATAAAGGGTTATACGAAGCTGAAGAAAAAGATCTCTTTATTTAAAGGGAACACAAAAGATCCTTAGGAGCATTTTTAACCCCCCTTGGCAGATATTGACTTGCAAACTGATCGTATTCCACAGCTTGGAATATATCTATTTCCAGTCCTTGTACATCTACCCTATGAATTGTGATTTGATGAAGCCATACAAGCAACTAATAAAGTCTCAGTATAAAAATGCTATATGTTCTTAGGAAGGGAAAACATAAAACGTCAATCCATGGTTTATTAAAATCCCTAGGTAAGCACAGTTTACAAAACTAAATGCCAATACCTATAATTCACCCCCACAATGGTGTTAGCCAACGAGTGCCTGCTATCTCTAACTACATCCAAGTTCAGTTGTCCTTCGGAAGTACTGAAGAGTTAACTCCTAACGGCTTTTTATCTAAAAGCCAGCTTTGATTGACAGAATCTAATCACTAGAAGGGCAGCAAACAAATGCTGGGCAAAGCATAGTTCCCTTAAATCTTTTCTTCCCTGCAACATCTATAGGCATCTGATCACGCAGTTGTACAATTATTTGCTAACTGAGGATGTTATTAGTCTGTTACTGTCTTAGAAAAATAGTAACCTTTATCGGCAAAGATAAAAATGTGTGGGTTCTTCCCCGCAGTTTATACATCTCAAATCTTAGGTCATTTCTATAGCAGCTTTCTTCTTTACTCTCCCACCATTTATCTTGCCATTCTCAGCAAGGGCTAGTTTACTTAATACAGGAAGACCTTCATATAACTTTCTGGCATTAATTATTATGGTGCCACAAACTCCCATGTGAAATATTTGCTGCAATATGTCCCGCAGCCTATTAAAAAAATAATACAGTGAAGGAAAAAAGAGAGAGAGAGAAGGCAAAATACTCCTGATCATGATTCGCTATTTTGCAAGCATTTTACATAATTAATTGAGGGTTTGATTGTAGAGCACAGGACCTCTTCCAGAAGGCATTGTGTTAATAAACTAACGCAAACATTGGAACATGGGATCTGGCAGTAAAGGAAACAAGACACAAAGATGGTCAAGCCCTTCATAGTCTTTGCCCTGAGGACACGGACTGATTTTGCTCCTGTTAGAGGTGCTTCCTGGAGATGGCATGAGGGTGACCAAGCAATGTGAGTGGCATTAAAATAATACAGTCTTAAATGAAAACTAATAAGCAGTTCTGAAGAGTCAGTCAGCCTGTTAGGATGACAAAGCAGTGAAACGCTGTGCATTGCAAGGCTGGCAGCATGCACCCAGCTTCCTTCTCAAGCTCCTGCCTCTGGTTACCTACAATGCTCTGTTAGCTTCCACTATGAGAATGAAGCAGTAAAACACGAGTTAAGGCAAGACTTTAAGGGGCAGTTCCACAAGGGCTGGAGGGAAAGCGACGAGAGCTTGGTTTCAGAGCACAGCAATCGGTTCTGTTTTGGTATTGGCAGAGACCCCTGCAATCAGCTACAGGGCATTTTATTATTCATGGCCCTGTCTATTGGGAGTATCTATGAAATAAATTAGCTAAAATTTGTCAGTTTAATCGGCTGGTTCATACAGACCCACCTTAACCTCAACATCCAATCTTTGTACTGAAGACCACTCACACACACCTTGGCATGTAAAAAAGGTATAGATTATGTTGCCAGGCACCCAGCATGGAACCTTGCACACAGAACGTCTCCCATAACAGCAAGCTAGTGGACTGGCTGGCTGGATAAATGAACCCAAGAAATATATTACGAGACAGTGGGAAGCTATCGTGATTAAAGGAGGACCTCTGAAGAAGCAGAAAGATATACCATGGACAGGTACAAATTCCCAATATATCTAAAACGTACCACTAAAATAAAATAAAATAAAATAAAATAAATAAATAAATAAAAGAGGGCCTCTGAAGTTAAGCAGGTCTGAAATCAATGCTTGGCCACTCCTTGTGTTAATACTGTATTTTTAAGCAAACCTATAACCTCTCTAAATTTAGTTCTGTCATTTACCAAATGGGTAAAATCATAATACATAACTCATAGGAGTGTAAATGAAATGACTTGTTCACAGATTCAATAATTCACTTATCCCCGCACTTGGAACACAACAGATTACTCAAGAAGTGATAGTTTTCACACTAGCTTTTGCATGTTAGAGTTTTCAAGGGGGAGCAAGCTGAGCATGGTGGTGCACATCTGTAATCCCAGCACTCTTGGTGGCAGAAGCTGGAGGAGGCCATATCCAAGCCCAGCCTGGGTAATTCAATAACGTAGGGAGACCCTCTTCCAAAATTTAACATTCAGGACTGGGGATGTAGCTCA
>PVJO010000266.1:67275-270508 GCA_004026905.1 Hystrix cristata
GAAGGAAGGAAGGAAGGAAGAGAGAAAGAGAGAGCAAGAAAGAAAAAGAAAGAAAGGAAAAAGAAAGAATTCAGAAATACTCACAAAATCAGAGTTTACCATTATGATAAGTATTTGTTCTCTCACTCAAAGCTCATGACTAATTCATTCATTTAACAAATATTTATTAAATGTCCATCAGATGCCTGTTCTGTTAAAACAACAGTAAATAAAAAAGTCCTGCCCACATAGAACTTATATTCTTGTGGGAAATAAAGACAAAAATATAACAGGAAATTTGTAGCAGGTTGGAAAGTAGACACACATAAATTATTAATTAATTTAATGTATATTTATTTATGACTGCTTTTGGTATTGAATTTATATAACAGTGAGTTTGTATAATATTTTGATAGCAGGATAATAATTTAATAAACACATATAAACTGCCAAAAAAATGGAGATCTTGGTTTTAGAATCTCAAGAGCCGCCATAAGTGCTAATTTTCACTTGGCATCATACAGAAATCTAGAGGACTGGTCAGACCATCTGTTCAACTATGATAATGAGGGGTAGTGGGTTTCCTGGGGAATGTTCCAGAATGTAAAAGAAATGGTAGTAGAAACAGGACTTTTAAAACCTCAACAACAAAGAGAAGTGACCACCATCATCCTATGTGCTACCTGCCAATGGGAAACTGCCAGCCCTTGCTCCTCCTTTTAGCTACAAAGTAAGTCATCCACAAAACAGCATCCACAAAGCAGCTGCCCCTTTTGGAGCGCTCAGAGCTTTCTGTCCTCTGCCTCTCTGGGGTATTTGGGTATCTATAGAGGGACTTCAACAGTAGCCATCAAGATAATTTGCTTCCCACTTTCAGGGTTAGACAAGGCGTCATTGAGTACATGTTTGTGCACTTACAGACACACTCATACTTACCCATAAATGTACTTCGGATAGTGTCATTTAAGGAGTTGCTTGGGGATTCTGTTCCTATTCTTGGACAGTAAAGTAAATAGTTTGGCTCCAGAGGAAGCACAATAGGTCACCTGGCTTTCTGGTCTATGGGCTCTGGGGACGGTCACTTGGGATCATCTGAAGGCCACTCACACACTGCTCTTTTGTGTTTACAGTGTCCTCGATGTTCCTTCCCTTTGACCTTCCCTGGCCCACAGTCACTGCAACCAAATGCAAGAACTCCACTTCTTCTGCACTCGAGGCCTGAATTCATCAGTCAGGAACTAGATAATGGCAGAAAGAGGATGAGTTCACCACGAGCTTGTGGCAGCTGCTTCCCACAGAATCTGCGGCCACCTTACACCTTCTTCGGACGAGCGTTGCCTCTTTAAGGACAATTAGCTATTAGGTGCCATATATAATTTCTCCTGGAGGTTACTGTTTTATGAAGCTGTGGGAAAGCTGCCAGCTTATCTGAACCGCAGTTATGAGCAATAACAAGGGTTATAATTTTCATTTGAATTCTGTTTTTAAGTTAATGAGGTATCTAACATGCAACCCAGCAAAAGGCCTTTTTGTGCACATGACTTCTGGCTACCTAAAATAGAAATCTGGCTTTATATTATACCTTCCATCCTCCTGGTCTCCTCGAAGGAACACTTACCTCATTCACTTAGAAACTGGTCATAGAGCAACTTCACAAAATGGAGCTGCCATCTTGTGCCCAGGGAGCCTTAGAAACCAAGACTCCCTAGTTTCTAAGGGAAATCTTAGAAACCCTTAAAACCCTTAAAACCAAAGGGTTTAATATTTTCCAACATAGTTAAAACTATAATTGCATATATATGAAAAAAATATATATATGGCAGGCCCCCAAACCTCCTTGGACAGCCATAGAGGTGGTAACCTCTAGATAGGACTGCTGGTTTTAGAAAAGTCAGTTGTCAGGAAGTATAAGTCATCTCAGTAGTGACCTGAATGTACTATGCTCCTTATCCATTAGTCTGACTGGTTGTGGTGCTGAATGTTCACTCTTAGCCTCTGGCAGGCTCCAGCGTGGACTTCTGCCCTACGGATGTTCCCTGGTCACAGCCTATCCATCAGATTGAACGCTGCCATATCCTACGTCACTGACAGGCTGCAGAGTGCCGACCTGCTCCTCTGTTCTGATGCCCGGCTTCCTAACTTTCTAGATCTGGGTCACTTGTCTTGCACACAGACTCTTCCCGATCCCACACCTGGGGAAGCAGCAACAAGGAAAGCCTTCCAAAATCTCATGGAATCTTTGCTCACTGGGAAGGCCAGATGAGAAGGAAGACTGATGACTACTAAAGGAGATATTATTTTCCAAAAGATTTTTAGATATTCAAAACATACGTTGAATCCAACAGGGTATCCACGGATTCATTTGCAGCATTTCTCTGGAGTTCCGATTTAATGAGTGGGAAACAATGCTTAGTTTGGTCTCTCTGCATTTCTTTTATTTTAAAATGTACAACCACCTAACTAACCTTATTAGAAAACCTGTGTAGCAGGCTGCTCAGTGGTGAGTGTCACTCATCAAGTTTCCCGTGGTGTTTAGCACCCATTACAGGCAATGTCTCACAAAGATATTGTAGATGCAGCAGAAAATGATCTGGAGGTGAATCCTACCCCAGTAGCACTTCTGTGCCACAAATTATAAATTAGCAGAGCATTGATTACTTAATTTTTATTTTGCCATGCATTGAGCAGTACCAAATTATTTCTGAAATTATGCCCAATTTTAAGTCCAAGTTCAACACGAGCTAAAAAATTAATGAGCTCATCCGCACCACGTAATGTCCTACCTCTGGCCAAATCCCCCTTATCCTCTTCACTGTAGCCTAAACGCTCATTCCCAGCTGCTTTCCCTACATTTTGGAACACACCTTTGTCTCCTTGTTCTCTTCTCTTACATCTCTTTCATTCATGGTTACAGTCTATCAGAAGTTCATAAATGGTCATCGTTGCCTCCCTTCTCTCCTCCCCAGAGCACATCTCTCCTCCCCTCTCCAGAGTGTGGTTCAGCTTCTTGGAAGAGTTTTTTCCAAAACTCCAGAGAGCTCCAGGCAAAGAAGGGGCCTGGAGAAAGGAGAGTCTATGTTTCCAAGGATCCTCACTGGCCCCCTATGAATTCTACCCTTGCTCTCCTATACACGCAATCACCATTCGCATTCCCACTAGGATAAGCTCAATGAATGATTAGATTTTTGGCAAAAGGAAAGGCAATGATTGCACATATCCCGTGCCTGGACATTTAGTCAGTCAATTCATACAGAACGAAGTCACAGTTGTGAAACAGGGCTGCGATGCCAAGAATTAATTACCCCAAATAAGTTCTTGGGGAGGGACCAAGTTTTCCTCATCAATATTCAAGGCAAATGCCACCACACAAAGAGAAAGGGGAAGAGAAAGCCCAGAATTCTGAACAGGAAAGAACATTAAAAAGAGCAGGGACATAAAAGAAGTATATTGTGGCAGCCACACGCCTTCTTCCTCACCCAGTGTCGGGTGACATGTCTACAGGGAACTCCAGGTCAGTTCCAAGACCCCATTTCTAGCATCAAGGGTCTGATATTTCCAAACCAAGAACAAGCTCAATACTTTTGTCTGGAAAAGAGAACTTCTCCCCGTGGACACAACAGAATAAAGCAAATATGAATAGAGTTGAGTTCACAGATACGGGTACCAAAGCAGTGGCTAAAGCCAGAAAGAACATGAGGCTTTCTGCACCTCAGACTCTCACCTGGGTCCCCTCCCTAGTTTCATTTATGGAGGGGACTGAGGGAAGATGTGAGAGAGGCAGGTGGTGGTGGGCACGCACGCCATCAGATCCACTGTCTGAATGTTCAGCTCTTTGATCTTCATACTTATTTTCTACTGTTGCATTATAAATCATTAAAATTTAAGTGGTTTAAAACAACACGTGTGTATTATCTTGCAGTTGCTGTGGGTCAGAAGATGGGCATATCATACCTGGTTCTCTGCTCAGCATTTGCAAACTTGTAATCAGATGTCTGCAAGACTGTAATCTCCTCTGGAGCTCAGAGTCTGCTTCTAAACGCCATCAAATTGTTAGCAGTATTCAGAAGCTTCTAGTTGTCAGAGAGAGGTCCTGAGTCCCTTGTGTCACCTGTCACGGTAGGCCTATCACAACTGAAAAGAGCATCTATCTCCTCAATAAGACATGGCCCCTTTTTTAGAGGCTTTCACCCACTAAATCCCAGGATAGCCTATCATTTGATTAAATCAAAATCAACTAATCGGGGGAATAACTACATCTGCAACCACCTTCCCCTTTGCTTTACCGTGTAAACTGATCTCAGAAATGACATCCTATTAGCCCCCACAGTAGAGGGAAGAGGATTAGGGCACAAAATTGGGGGTGGGGACATTAAGGGGCCTGGTGGAGATTCTGCCTAACTCAGTGTTGTAATTCTCACTCGGTATTTCTGACTTCTGATCATTCCTCTAGTACAGAGGGAAACAGGGAAAGAGGGTGCCAACAGCTACAAAAAGAAGTGAGACTTTTCCATGGAGAATTCCAAGGGCACAAAGGCTCAATGAGTTCCTTGGACACTGATAAGATATATGCAAATGTATTATTCTGTGTGCTTTGATGTAATAAAATCACTGTCACAGGCTGCAATATTTGCAATGTGAATAGGAAACTTTGGAACCTAAATACCAGAATTTTACTGACCACTTCAGCAAGGAAACAGCTCGTAAATGTTCTAAAAATCGGTAACCATTATTTTAGCTCGGTTCTGTCGGCAACACAAATTAGAATCAGGATCATCATGCAGATGGCCATTTGCAGGTCTCACAGTAAGTGAAAGCTGAATGTTTCCTGCAAAGTTGCATGCTGTGATGGGAACTGGGGAGAAATGGGAGGAAGGTAGCATTTCACCACATAAGCAAATATCCAAGCTGAATGGCCAAATCTAACCTGCCTTCCCATTGACTTCTCTTATGATCAAAGGCAAGTTTTTTCCAATATCTCCCTATGAATATATTCTTAAAATGTTCATTTATTTAGCAAACATCCATCAAACACCAAACACAGACCACATCCAAAGAGCTCCACAGCCAAAAAGAGCAGCACTAAGGTAAAGTTATTATCCATTGATGGGGGAAAAGCAAAACCCAGATGTGATCCTGTGAAACACTTTCCAAATCCTAGAAGAGCCATGAATATACCTGCAGAGGAAGCTAGACCTGCAGCCATAGAATTTCTAAGCGCCTTCTACTTTTGTTACTGTTCCACTGGGATAAAGTATATTTAATCTTTCTTTATGACCTCTAGGCTTAAAAAAATGAGTAACACACCCATGAATACGAGTTAATAAATTATACCAATAGACGTAAATGGTTGGTTGACTCAGCAATCAGTGATCTTGAATGGTAATATCAATGTTCCTATCCATATTCTTTGTCTTGGTTCCAGCCACAGAACTCCCGTTATAACACTGTTTTTGGTGGAGGAGAAATGGGTTTCCAGGAGAGAAATTGTAGGAGCAGGAAGGAGGCGAACAGGGGCTTCAAGGTGAAATACCTACAGAGATCAGCATAGTAGCATAGTAGAACAAAGACTGGGATGAAGGAGGAACTGGGCCATTTCAGAGAATGTGGACAGCTACCTCTCCACTGTTTCAGATGACTTGTACCAAGGGGAGTTAAATCTTCTGATTTTTCAAAAGAAAGTTCAAACTTTTATGTAAAATGTTAAAACCACAGCAGTCAATTAAAAATTTTTGAACATCACTGGATCAAAGAAAATAGCCAGGTAGCCAGGTGGGGCCTCCCAAGTAGAACATGATACGTGAAGGCATTTCCATCATCTAATACTGTACTTGAAATTACCCTGGAATAGTAATTTTTGACAACTACAGCACTCTGAAGGAATGGACGAGGAGGGTCAGTCTTGCTGGATAGCTAAGATCTCCTCAGCAGGGAAGGAGATTCAAGAAGTGCGGGAGTGTTTTGATCTAAAAATAGTGACCATTGGAGAGAATAAAAGAAAGATGAGACAGATAAGCAGAAGCAGAGATAACAAACCATACAGAGCACACAGCAAGGAGGGAAGGAGAAACTAAGGCAGAAATGGGAAATTCAGGGAAGTGTATATAATTTGCAATAGCATTCAGCATACTTTATAATGTTCAATTTTCAGAATGTGTTAAAGATGAATGGGATCCTAGGACAGAACTCACTATTCCTGGACTTACTTAAAAGACAGAAAAAGTACATGTCAACATTTCTGAGAGTATTATGGTTTGGGGACAAAGACAATTTTTTCCTTGCCAAAAACTTGGAGTAAAAGAATAGGACATTCATGAGTGTGTTTTAACCCTTTGGAGAAAAATAGATCCCTTCCCAAGCTTTGGGGCACAACCTTATGCATGAGCGCATACACATCCCGTCTCTAAAACACACCTTCAGCTGGAAGTCTTGAAAATTACAGAACTCTAAAAGTCAAGCCATAGCAACAAAACATGATAAATCTCTGTTCGTGAAAATAATTTTTCCACTTATGAAGAAAATTAAAGGACCCGGCTCACTCCTGAGGTATGAATATAAATAGATATTTATAGCAATCATGTGCTCTTTCCAAACATTATTTCAATTTTTACAAAATCTGTTGGGATTTAGAGCCAGCGATTTCAATAAAGACTTGATGGGAAACTATTCTTAGTTCTGCTTCTCCGTTTTGCTCTCTGAACAGGTACAACTTCCTTTTTTCTTTTTCTTTTCTTTTTTTTTTTTCTTTTAAACAAGAGTTAGTAAAATGTCACATTACTTTTTCAAATTTCTATCCAGATAAGTCATGTTTTGAAAACAACAGCTAGCCTTTCTGCACGTAGCCATTTTAGAAAGTTTTATAGGTTACACGATTTAATTCGGAGGGTGGATGGGTGAGAGCGGGGACGTGGGGTGGAGGCGGGAAAACGGGGGCCAATAACGCCTGAAACTGCCCGTCAATTCCAGTCAAGCTCAGGTCGGAGGCACAGGTCTCCATTTTTCAAATGTCATTCAGTCCTCTAATAAAAAAATATATATGAGCCCAACTGACTGTGTGGTTCTCATTCCTCACGATCTCATTTCAAATGCTCGTGATCTTTCATCCCCGGCTCGCGTTCCCTGATGGAGCGACTCAACCTTCGGCACATTCATGTTCACGCGGCAGAATCTCTGGTGCGGTTTCGCTGACACCTGAGAGCAAACTTGAGCGAAGACCTCCCCCAAATGGGAATGGAACTTCATCTCCTTTTGAGGTTTTCTTCCTTCCAATTAAACACAGATTTCAATCAAAAGAGTATATGGATGTTGGACAAAATGAAAACATTAAAAATGGTATTAACATCACCGGAGGATCCACCCAGGTATAGCTTGTGCTGTTTGCAACCCACCGTTTCACTTAAATTACTATGAATGCCATTCTGTCAATGACTGGTGAGCACATGGCTCTTCATAGCTAAGTAATACAGTGGCTGTTGTCTGGACACTCCTGATCATTTCTGTCAATCCAATTTTTTGCTACTGTAAACAATGCCATGAGGTACATCTTTCCATCTGTGTCTTTGCACACATCCCTCCGTATTTTCTCATGCTACATTCCCAAAATCAGTGTCAGACATAACAATAAGAATATCTGCTGAAGACTTATCATTAACCAAGCTCTCACTCAACACCTCTCACACACTATCTCATTTAATCTTCGTAGCAACCCTGGTTTTACATGTTAAAAAACTAGGATGAGGATAGGTAATTTGTCTTAGGAAATAGGATTTGCAGAACTGGTTAAGCCTAAAACCCATTCTTTTAACCAACCACACTATTCTACCACTCTGAAGGTGAATTTTTGGTTCAAACCACATTCATGTTTCAAAACCTTTTCATGTGACTGACCCAATAGCCCTCTAGTCACAGCAACATCCACTGTCTTTATGTATTCAAGAGTTAGGCTTTCCTAGATCTTCCAGAACCCTCCAGAAACTTCTTACCAGTACCACCCAAACCATCTAAACACTGCCTTTCAGTTAGCTTTAACTCCTCAGAAAACAGGGCCACAAAAATAAGCAAAAGACCTGAGACTCAAATGGAACACAGAAATTGCTGCAGATGTTGCTTCTTGACAAAGTATTTCGCCAAAACCACATAAATTGTCCAAAACCTCTTAAACCTTTGCTCTACATCACCCACATAAGAGTGTAAAGGGAATGCCACAAAGGAACTACAGGCTAATTGAAAAATCATTCACTTGAGATGCAGGAAGGATCATGCTCCATTTCGACGGACATATATAGAAACTCAAAACACTTGGAATCCTCCTGAACCGAGGCATCGGCTAATCAGCACACTCATAGAGAAATCATCTGCTTTTTCCTCCTGTGCATGGCTGAGTTTGTACTTAATAATTCATGGGAGACGCAAAAAAAACCCTCCACAGGGGAGGTCGGATATCCAAACTCCTTCCACCCCTTCCTCCCGACTGCTCCTAATTCAAAGAAAACCTGCAGTATTGACTGGCGAGCCAGTCTACCACCTAAGAGCTGATGCTTCTAAAGCCCATTGTTCAAAGATCATTATCATGGTTTTCCATTAGCAGGACTAAGTAAACGCTTTCCTAAATAATCCTGTCAATGGTTGGAAAAAATATATTTATTTTTGGAAGGAAGGCTCAATACGATACTGGCAAGGGGATTATATTGATCCTCATTTTGGAAGATTTTTCCCCCCTGCCTTTTAGGAGGGACAATTAATATCAACAGTACCTATCATTAATTTTCCACAGTCAGCAGGGGCTTTTAGGTTTTATAAGTATAATATCAATACACACTGTCTTAGGAGTTCTTATTTATTTCATGTTTTTCTCCTGCATTCAGTGTTCTCTACCCCCAAAGACAGTACTTCACAGGTTTAAGGCAATCTGCTACTAGAGAAAGTCACTTCCGGGCTTGTAAGGAGATGAGCTATCCCAAGCTTTCCAGAGGGACCGGGCTGTGTAACCAGTGCTGTGGGGTTGGAAGCAGGCGTCCAGGGTGGAGGTGGGAGAGCGAAGGGAGGACGGGGTGGGGGGCTCATCAGCTCTTTCCTCAACTCCATCTAGAGTGCAAGTTATGCTCCTTAGCTCCTCGCAGCTTCCAAGGAGCTGATGGACTTCTGGACATGCATTTTTCTCCTCACCATGGACATCAATACTTTAGGCTTAGTTTTAGTCCATGACGACCACTTCTGGTTCTGTCAAGAACTTCTAGGAGGACAAAACCAAAGATGCTGCTGTGAGTCAAAACGCTGCCTCCAGACCTCTGGCCAAGCTGTGTGGTCTGGTCATCCTTCCCGCCTTCCACAGTTTGGCCAACAGTTCTGAGGCTGCAAAAGCAAGAGAGATTGCAGCCCTCACTGGGCTTCTCACAAAGACCCAAGTGGTCCCCTGGGCACCGAGCTTCCTCAGAAATGCCACTGGAAGGTGCTAGCCCTGTGGCAGGCTCCCAGCCTGAGGAGGGAAGCAGGGTTCCCCTGCTCTGTCCCTTTCCCCTTTCCAAGCTTCTCAGAAACTGCAGAGATTCTGCTGGAAAGGCAGCCGTCCTCGGAAGGGATGGACCACCCATTGTGAAGGGCGGCCCCATCAGAAGCATCCCTCCCCTGGCATTCTGCGCTACCTCAGACAGACTCATCCCGGAAAGTGGTCACTCAGGTCCCCCAGTGCTATGGCTAAGAGGCATACAGGTAGGTCACTTGCTGCCACTCTCACTGTACAGCTGTTGCAGCGCTGACACATTCTTCCTTCCTCACTGGTGTACTCAGAGCCGACTCCCTGCCAGGTGCTAAGCTATGCATCAAAGTTGTTTGTCCGGTCCTCAAATAGCTCACCGGATGTGTTATCTAGGACGGGGCAGGGAGGATGGGGCAAGAAGGGGCCACATGAAAATATCACAAAAATGGTGATAAATTTAGTGTTAGAAACAAACATAACCTGCACGTATTCGTTCAGAAGAGCAGACTGCTCGGCTCACTAGCTGGGGTGTCTTGGGCAAGTTCCTAAAGCTCTCTGTGCCACAGATCCATCATCTCTAAAGTGAAGAGAGTGAAAGTACCTACTGTAGAGGGACGGGAGGATGAAACCAGGTACTGCACAGGACACGCTGAGCCCTGTGCCTAGCCCTGGTGTGAGCTGGCCTTGCCTGTAGCACCCCAGTCTCAAGTCACTCACAGGAGACTGAGATCAGTCGGTGGAAGCAGGGAGGTCAAAGCAGGTTTGCAAAGTGGGGGATGCAAGAGCCCCACCTCTGGGAAAGGCCACTTAGTGTGATGTGGCCAGCACTTCAGGGAGGATGGTGTGTGGGAAACTGGGAGAGAGGAGGCCTGAGAGAACCTTCCCTGAGGGAAGGTCCAGGGAGGAACAGGAAGTGATCACCTGTGGGTAGCGCGAGGAGGCCTCGGCAGCGTGCGAGAAGCCGTCCAGGGAGGGGGAGGGCTATGGGGAGAGTCAGAAGGCTGAGAACAGGTGGAATCCAGTTGCTTGCTCTCCCTTTCTCTCTCTCTTTCTGACGAGTACTCCTTTCCCTGTCCCTCCAAGTCTGTCTTCCCTCTTTCTCATCTCAGGTTATCCATCTCTGTCCCTGGGCATGTGTCTTTCGCCTCCTCCCTTCATCGCCATCTCTGCCTCTCCCTCCCTTGGCATGTACCCCTTGCCCTGCCCTCTTTTTCCACAGCCTTTGCTGCCTCCCAATGAGTGTATCAATTCCTGGCTGTGCCGGTCACTTCTACGTGGACCCCTCCCCTCTCCATTCTGATGTAAACTCCTGAGGGCTGAGATTTTCTGCCTGTCTGCTTGCTGACAGATTCCCAGCACCCAGGAAAGCACAGGGCACGTTAGAAGCACTCCCTAGTGAGTCCAGAACTCGCCCTGATGGTGTTAAAGGTGATGCTGTGCCCAGAGAGGTGAGGGCAAGAGAGGACGGAAGGGCGCCTCCCTCAGGAGGAGCCAGAACCTCTCACTGGAGGTCACTACAACCAGTTGTCTGCGACTGAGACAAGTCACAGTGCCCTTGGTCACTGCGGGCAGGGGTTGGATCAGTCTGCTGTGGCTCGGGAGGACTCTCCCTCTGAACCCCACGCAGCTACCAGGCCCACCCCAAACATTAACCTTTGTGGGTGTCTTAAGGCACTGAGATTTCCGAGTTGTCTGTTACTGCAACAGAGCCCAGTCCAACCTGACTTACACAAAATTGAAAGTACTCCGGCAACTATACCTGAAACCGGGGTGAATAAGACGTGAGCTTTAACTTCTAAGGGTTCCTCATTTTAAAAAAAATTGGGAAGAAAAATTAGAAAGTAATGCATAAATATTAATGAAAATCTTTTAAAATCATTCACAGTTTACTCTTAATCATTTCAGCTTCAATATAACTATTTTAGTTAGTACTATCTTGTGATGTATATGTGTATATATTTTTCTTCATGATTTTATATAGTTATATTAGATATACTTTGGAGGTTTGCTTTCTTATTTAAGATCACCGACAAATATTCACCACTGGTTTGCACTAACCTATTATAATAAATATGCAAGATCAAATTAATTTTTATTATTTTATATTCTTTGGGTAGCACGCAACAGGTGAAACTCAATTCGAACTGGTTTAAGTCATAAGAAAGTTTGATACTTCACATATGTGAAGGTCGAAGCCTGAGTTAACAGAGAATAGACAGGTTTGGAGAAGAGCAGATAAAGGTCAGTGGAGACCCTCACCGATAAGCAAGCAAAGACGAAGACTAGTGGGGGTTCCCCTGCAATTTTCAGGGCTCCATAATTCTCTAGCTATGATACCTTCAGGATATGAGGGTTGACATTGCAAATATATATCAGGGTATATATGATGTTCTTGGAGCCATACATTTAAGTTTCATTTCCTCACACACTTAAAGTACAGATGCTATCATCACTGGCCAAGAGGAACCAAGATGAGTCAATAAACTCATGTCCCTCCCTACCTTTAAGCAAAATGTTCTTTCAACAAACACTAGGAGCTCCTCACGTAGATGGGGCTGTACTGTACGGTCTGGAGGCACCAAAGCTGGGTGCAGGGATCTGCCCCAGAGGATCAAGCACAAGGTAGAAACACTAAGTGCACAAGAAAAGTAAAAATAACACATGCGGTGTAAGCAGAGCAGGCCGCACCTCTGACAGTCGCTAGCTGAGACTGTTTTGTTACAAACCCTCAAAGCAGATAAGATCTAAACTTCTCTCGGGAACACTCCAAAGTGTAGCCAGCGTCGGTGGGAGTTTGTAGCTAAACTGCTGTCCTGGGATGTCTATGCTGCAAATGGGCCTGGCGTCCTTGTTTCTGCCTCCCCCTGGTTGGGATCAATAGCTGAGGCCCAGGCTGCTCACCACCACCAGGTGGACCAGACTGAGCGATGGCAAGCAGCCTCTCTGTCTGGGTCAGCTTTCGGATGTCTCAATCCCCGACAGCTCCCCAAGCCCGGAGTTGGATTTCTGATCCTGCCAGGGCAGCCTGTACAAAGCACACTCTAGGTGTCAGTCTGAGATGAGAAACCTGGCGCAGCTTCTTCACGGTCCTGCCCACGTGCCTGCTTTACGGAGTCTGAGAGGTGAGGTCATGTCACACGATGGAACCAGATGTTGAAAGCGCAGGCGTCTGGTCCCATCAGGCACATTCTGCATTCCATCGGCAGCTAGCTGTTCCCCAGCTCGGTTCCCACCAAGCGGCTCCTGCCTCCGCCTGCAGTGTCTGCCACATCCTCTTACTTGACTCAATTTCTGCTTTTTCTCAACAGCTTTGTCACATTACTGCCCACACCCAATGTGACAGTCTCTAAATTCTAACGGGCATCAATTTAGAGCCACTTCATCCCATCCGGTCTTTGTCAGAGACAGACTCCAAGGGTTCTCTGCAAATAAAAAGCACCAAGCATGATGGTATCTAATGGCCACTGAAACAGGGCACCCACTGGTCAAGCTGTCCCACTGTCTGATTTCATCAAGTTACCCCACATGTGCTAGTGCTAGCAAGGGTGGGGACGCGCTGCCAACAAGCTGCTGTGCTCCATGGTCCCAGAACACTTATCTAGTAGCTAATGTAATATCAAGTGACAGTTGAAACGGGCTACTTTCACCTAATCTGTGCATGCTGTATGCAAAATAGCTCTGACCCTGGCTTGATTCCTTAAAGCATGTAGGATTTAATTATCTCCCACTGCTATAGAAGTAATGACATTTTACTTAGTACTTTTAATGCTGATAAATAAGTCCTTCTGACAAGTGATCTGAAAACATGCCGTCTTACCAAGTTGCAATATAAAATGTGCCTGCCCCTAAACTAGGTATTTTTTTTCCTAAAGGTGAAAATGAGCACCAGTCTTTTAAAATTTATGACCCTGGTGTGTCTTAAATACGGACCATCTAGAGTAACGTGTTAGGCCATGCATTTTCTGAAGATGGGAAATCTTCAGGTGCTAAGTGGGACAAACGAACAAAGACAGAATGGAAGCATGAGGAAGGAGAAATAGAGAGATGTGGCTATGTGTTTTATTAACACAGAACTTCAAACAAACATCCGTGGGCATCTCAATACACTTGGCTACACCCCATCATCTTTATGTCATCACTAAGACCCTGGATTTGGACGGTACAGTAGAGATTTATCTGCAGTGATAAAATCTCCAGTTTCTCTCAATTCACATTCATTTCTGCCATCTTTCTTGAAGGAGTGTTCTCTCCTCCCTCCCCAGGAGCCATGGACCTGTTTCCACTCCCCAGCGCCCCCCCCATCTCTCTTATTTAACTGGGTTTGACATCTCTCTAATACTTATTTAGAGCTGCCTGTCACCTCTGTCCAATGCTTCGCCCCTCACAGAGGCGTATTTGCTGCTGCACTGGGAAGGGAGGTGTGGACATGAATACACGTAGTAGAGAAGCCAGCAAGCCTCAAGAGTAATAGACAAGGGAGAAGGACTGACAGCCACCATCATAAATATATGTGCTATTCAGTGAAGCCACCTGCTCCCCACCAGCTTCAATATAACTCTAGGTGTAGGCGACTTCTTAAAGTCTCCATCTAACATAAGGGGGAAAGAAGGAGGAGGAATCTTGAGCCTCCTAGAGCTGCCCTGTCATTCCTTGAGTTGGTATTTCCCTGATATTTCTTAGATCATGGTTCTTTTTAAAATCTTGGGAGAGGTACGAACTTGTGTTTGCAAGTGTGTAGTCCGTGATTTATAACCAAGCCAGTTACATTGTATGTGGCCTGCATCATCCCTTAAAAATCGTTGTAGGCGTTGTTCAACATTTAAAATTGAAATATTTTACACAAAATCCAGGAAACTTACTTTCTTTGAAAGCTCGAAGGTCTGACAGTCCTGAGTCTGAGCTACCCCGTGGTAGCAATCGACTCCTGCTGAGTTGCAACATTTCTTTATAAAGGGACTTGGGCCATCCAATTGGCCACACTCCCTGCCAGCCCCAACTCCCCTCCACTGCATGGTGACTCTCGTTTGTGTGATCTGGGGGCCCAAGAGTTTCTGATCCTCGCCACAGACCCTTGCGCAGAGTACTATTTGTACACACAAAAGATTTCACAGTGTGTGTAGATTGTCCGTCACCTGCAGCTTCTGGAGCACAGCAAGTCACCTCTCTGACCTTCTGTTTCCTGGTCAATAGGATAAAGTGTGCACCATCATCTTTTAGGTAACTTTATCCTATTGCGTTTAAGTGAAAAAACCAAAGCTCTTTTAGAACGAATACTCAAGCATGAAAGGCTCAGAATTGTAGGAAAAAAACAAATTGTAAAATATTTTCTTTTTAATTCTGCAAACCAACAAACGAGCCAGTACCAACAGCAGAAACTCGCTGAGACTCCACAGGGGAAAACTGGGAGGTCTTTAGACACACGCATCCACCGAATCATTGTCCATTCGGTGCTCTTAGCTGTGGAGTGTCCACTTTGCACACCAGGCAATCATCTACAGTTTGTCTAAGGAGCAAGGTGTGCAGGAAAACGGTGGGAGAAGAAACACAGCCGAGAAATCTCTCCATCCACAATGCAGTTGTATGTGGTTAGAGAGAGCCGGCGCTCCAGGACTAAATCCCGAGTAAGCAGATGATAGCATGCCTTAAACGGCTCTGCTGGGCCTCCGTCCTGCCTCCTTCGGCCGACATTGTATAAATAGGGCCTAAGTATAAATCAGGCCATTCACATGATGGCTATTTTCTAGCAGGTCTTAAATGTGGTGGACACAGAACAAAAGCTGCTTTTTGTCTACCTGCTTACATAGTCGTGGGCTTTTAGTGGCAGGAAGGACTTTCAAGAGGCCCTGATGTCTCCTTAGCTTACAGAGAAGGATGAAAAGACAGAGCGAGGGAAACATTTGACCCAAGAGGCAGTATAATACACACGTGCCCAGGCTGGATTGAGTGTGTGGTGTGCGTGTGTGTCTGTGTGTGCATGTGTGTGTGCATCCTACCCTCTAACTTCCTTCACTTAGAGGACAGTGTGGGCTGTCGAGCTAGACGATCTGCAGTCAAAGCTCAGTTACACTCTTATGACTTGAGTTGCCATGTTGTCCTGGACTCCGTTTCTTGTCTACAGACATAAAATCTCTTGGTAGTATTGATCTCACAGAACTGTGTAAGGACAAAATAAGATTAGTCATGTAAAGTACCTGGAACAAACCCCGACACACAGTAAGATCTAAAGAAAATTAACTCATTATTTATTCCCAGTTTTACTTCTGTTTAGAATTAACTGGAAAACAGTGCGGGGTGCAGCTGGAATTTAGCTTGTGAGACCTCCACGTACTCACTATGAAACATTGAGCAAGTAACTTAAGCACTCTGATATTTACTAGTCAGAAAAATGCTGAGAAAATTCCAGGAATAATGTGTGTGGCGATGACCAGCACTATGTCAAGCATAATGTAGTTGCTCAAAAAATAGTTGTAATAATTAACCATTAATATATCACTAATTTCCAGAAAGAGTTTTTTGTTGAAAGCCATGGATCTCCTCATACAGTGAGTGGGGGATGACTTGGAATTCCACTAGTGCCCCCTCCCAAGATACCAGTCAGGACCATTAATAAGGACAAGTATTTGCTAAGTGCTTATTATCTACTAGATTCTGTGCTAAGTGCATACCAAGTATTGATTTATTGACTCCTCCAAGCAACATTGTGAAATAGGTCATATTATTATCATCACCCCCATTTTATAGATGAGAAGAATGAGACTTGAGACAATAAAGTAACTCAGTCAAGGGTGCACTGCTAATAATTGGAAAAAAACTGGAATTTACAAGCTGACCTTGAACCTCAGGATTCTGCAAAGAAACAAAATCAGTTGTTTTACCAGCTTTCAAAGGAAACACAACCCATTCTCACAATCAGCTTTGTGGCTGGTCATTTCTGCCACTGTGTTTAAAAATAAACGGGCAGAGATTTAAAATGATAAAGGAAAATTTAATTTCTTTCATAGAATGAAAACCTGACAAACTGTTTTCTGACAAACACAACAGTTGAGATACATGGGCACGTGGAATATTAACTGCATCAAATCAAATAATCCGCCCTAAGTCATTATCAAAGCGCCATTTGGAACTTTGCCCTTGTCGAAATGAATGACTGCTATCTGTTGAGCACCTACGCCATGCCGGGGCTGTCTGTGAGCCTCCGAGATGTCACTTAATCCTAATGTCATATGAGTGCTAAATGACCAAGTCAGAACTCGCTCAGTATTGACACCATTCTAAGTTCAAGCTCCGCACTGTGAGTCGAGGCAGAATTTGGAGAGGTTAACAGGAAAGGTTCTGGAACCAGTTGCCTGTTTCCAATCCCTGCTCCTCATCCCTCTAGCTCTGTAGCTGTGGAAACCTACTTCTGGTGCCTCTGTCCCCTCTTCCACGACATGGAGAAATAAGCACCCCAGAAAGGACTGCATGCCGTTTGTTCAGAGAAGGGCTACTCAAAGTGTGCTCCATGGACCACTCCAACCTATACCCAGTATGTCGCCAGTCCATGATCAGATAAGTACTGACACTGGTATTTGAGAGAGTAATGAGCATGCCCACTGACTGTGATAGTAATAAAAACAGGGGCTTCTGTTCTCTATGCCATTTTTAATTTAATTTTTCTACTCATTAGTTTAATCAAACTTTAAGAGGGTAATAGTCCATGACAGATTGGAAATTTTAAGAAAAGAAAAAACAGTAAGAAGAGGGTCTTTCCCCAAAAGTAGTTTGAGAAGCACTAAATTAGATGATTATATGCTACACAGAAGGTGTAACTGTGAGTGTAAGTGTTCTCCATAACTGTGAGGTACTGATAAATGTATTTGCTACACTGTTGCTCCACTTCCTACAAAAAGAGCCCAAAATTCACACGGTATCTGGATTCACACAGGATGCCGGTAACTTGACTGACCAGAGCTTAGCATCCTCTGGGCTCTGCTTCATGATTCAGAGAGACCGTGAGGAGGCTGCAAAAGTTTGGCTGCACCAGATCAACGAGCTTCTATGGGGCCTGTTGACGGAAAGGGTGGGAAATAATTCAGTCTCTTAATGTTCCCCATCTCGTGTTCAACATGCTCCTGTTTACCTAGTCCTAAATTTTTCCCTTGTCTTGCCTTAACCTTTCCCTGGCCCTTCCCTTCCTCTTAAAGATAGTATTTCACGGGATTTATCAGAAGATGTGAACAAAGACAAATCTGGATTGGAAATCTTAGTTCTTCACTTCACCTCTATAATTTGAGGTACATCACAAGCATCTCAGGGCGCTGATTTCCCCCTCTGAATAGTTGGGGAGGTAACGTCCACCTTAGAGGTACGGTCAGAAGGCGCTCCACAAGGAAAACAGCCAACGTCCCTCACCCAGCTGCTCTACACAGCTCGCCATGTCATCCTGGATTGAGGTGGGTCGGGTGAGGAGACTGGTAAGCTGAGTACAGATTCCCTTCGTTCTTCTTATATATTTAATGCTAAGACGCCCAGATGCCTATTAGACCACAGGCAAGAAATATTAACATGGAAGCACTTTCGTACCATGACCAGAAGAAATGTGTCAGTGGAGAGGGCCACTGCCCTGGCATCCTGGGAGAAGTGCCCTGTGTTAAATGAACGCCACGGTCACACACATCACCAAGGCCTCTCTGTACAAAGGGGGCATGTTGGTCAGGATGGAAGTGGACAAGAGGAAACCGAGATTAGGCAGAGGCTGCCATTCAGCCCCCAGCCCTCAGACAAGCAGACTGTCTTCCTGGGTGAGGTCACAGTGAGGGACTGCACTGGAAATTAACACTAATAACCTATTGATGAGAACAACAGACCATTGACCAATTTGAGTGACTCTAAAAGAACAGAATTAAGTGCTACACAACAGTGCTTAACACAGTCTATGATTGGTTGTAAATGTCTTTGCTGTGGGTCAGAACTTGAGGTTTCAATGAGGGTTGTTGGTGATGGAAGATTGAGTCACCTGTAAAAAGACTTCTAACGCATCCTAAAACTCCCTGCCCTTCCCCAAGCCTTAAGACAAAATTACAGTTACTCCCAGAAAATACAGTTCTCATCCACTGGGAGGATCCTTTATAATGGTTGACGCCATCAATGTGAGAAAGGTACTTTCAGTGTAAATAAGTTAGATTTGAGAAGTTAATGAGTTCCTCTACCCAAGCTGCTCCTTAGTAATCCACACAACTTGAAGACACCTACTAAAAATAGTACCTTTTGAGGCATATACCATCTTTATGGAGATCATTAATATTTCCCCATAATAGAGCAGTTACCAGTCCCATTATTTCCCTTGATCACCTTCACACTCCTGACCCACAATGCCAGCTCGTCCACAGTCTCATTTGTGTTGTTAAAATGCCCTCAGATCCTATTAAAGTGGCTGTCACCTCCATGCACCCTGGTGAGCCCTCAGGTGGAAAACTGCCCTCCTCACCCCTTGCCCTCTCTCTATTCAATCTGGGATGCACAGAGTAGGCTGGAATGGGAGGAAAAGGGAGAAGTCTTAAAAACCTTCTAAGAGGCGTGGAGGCTAACCTTTAAGGTCATGCTTGGTTCACTCATTCATTCACTCACTCACTCATTCTTTTAACTAATAATTTTGCGTGTCGACCCAGGACTCGGTGCAAATTAAAATCCTGAAGATACAGGAAGGCATTAGGGCCTCGTCCCTGCAGACCAAGTAGCAGACAGGTGAGCATGTGACTTGAGAAAGGAGTCAGAAAGGACAGGCTCTCTAAGCAGGGGCTAGAAATGCTAGGACCCGCCTGGGGGATGGAAAGGGATGGCCGGGCACAGGAAGCCGCATTCACAGAACAGACGATTGCTCCATCTTGCCCTTTGCTATACCCTCAGCAAAAATACAGAGCCTGGGCCACCATGGGCAGTCCACAAAGAGGCAGTGAGTCAGTGGCCCAGAAGAATGCCTTTGAGAATCTACTCTCTTACCACCTGTTATTCCCTGAGACAGCAACCCACTGCCTTTGCCATTCTGGCCCCTTTATGCAAAAGATGCTTTGTGCTGTGCGCTTCAAGGTATCCCTGATTCCATTTATTCTATCCCATGACACCTCATCTTTGTTCCCAATTCCCCCCACCAAAAGACAGAAAGAAAAGGAAGAAAAGCCTCCTGAATAACAAGCTTTATATTTGGCCCCTTCAAATGAACAAGATGCCCAGAAAAATAAATGGACACAGGTGTGAATGCAAAAGCAGCTGTGGTTCAGCCCCGATCGTTCTGGAAACACAAGGGAAGGAATAAGGAAGGATTGCTCAACCCTGGCACTGTTACCACTTTGTCCTCGACCCTTCTTTGTCATAAAGGTTTGTCCTGTGTGTTGTGAGAGCTTAGCAACATCCCTGATCTCCACCTACAGGATCACTACCTCAGCTGTAATACCCTAAAATATCCACACGTTGCCAAATGTTTCTAAGTGGGGAGCAGTCAAAATCACCCCAGTTTAGAACTCCTTTTCAGATTTAGCTGGGGTTGATGGGTCCCTTGGCCACCCTCTCCATGGAAATCTCCAATGTTCAGACGTGCAATCTCAAAAGACTATCAGAGGATGTCAGTATTAAAAATGACCTTGGAGGATGCCCAAATCCAAACTAGAGTGTCTGGGAGCAAACAGAAGCCCAAAGAGGGACGGTTAGCCTGAGGCCACCCTGCCAGTGACAGCCGAATAATCCCCAGGCTCAGAGCAGATCAAGAAAGGAAACACTGACTTAGCAATAATATAGATCCTTCCTTGTAAGAACCAAGTTATAATAATAATAATAATGAATAAGAGTAGTGATACAAACCAATACTCAATAGTTACAAAGCACCACTCGGCTTTTGAAGAAACTTTGTGTATTTTCTCATAACCTTGTGACATAAAAATCACAGGAATTCTGTTCAGCATGTATTACCAATTGTGTTTTTACAAATGAGGGACAGCAAGGACAAGGACCTCACCCGTGATCCCTGAGCAGGCCAACAACAGAGACGGGACTCACGGCATCTGTGATTTCCATACTGCCCCTGGGGGACCGGCTGCCGGCTGACCACCATCACACTGCCCCTCCTAACTTTGTGGCTGCGGTTTCTGCTGAGTCTGCCCTGCTCTGCCTTCAGCCCTTTAAGACACACTTTCCTCTGACATTTGCACTTTTAAACCACACTGGTGATAGTTTTTGGCAGCTGATGTCATCTGTCTAATCCAACAAGTATTTGTTAAGCATCCCCCATGGGGACAACCTCCCCGCTCAGCGTAAGTAGGAAAGCTAAGAGTAGTTTGTTTCTTTTTTAGCTCTAGTCAAAATTTGTCAAGATTTCTCTAGTCAAGATTGTTGATTTGTCCACTTTCCCATTGAACAAGAAGCTCTAAGACAGCATGGATCGAATCTGTCCTGGTCATTCCTGGTCCTCCAAGCCTAGCGCAGACCATGTGCTCACCAGTGTCAGTGAAGCCATCTGGAACTTGTGGCACAACCGCTCCTTGTTGTGTGCACTTAGACATTTAATGTTGTCTTATATGATCACACAGAAGCTTTACGTGAGGTATAGTTCTGTGGCAAGAATGAAAATGTGGGCACAGACTTTTAAGGAGATTTGTTCAAAGTTACACAGCTGGCATGTAGAATTGCACAAAATAAGTCAGGAGGAGTGTAAGGACCCCCTTAATATGTACAATGAGCACATATTCATCAAAAATCACATTTAAAGAAAGAAAAAAGAAGGTACATTTGCTTCAAAGTGAATATATATGCCTATTGTGAATATATATACATATACCTATATGTATATTCATGATTCACATACATGATTCCAAAAAAGCTGAGCAGAGATGTATTTAGGAGCCTAAGTTTAGGGGTAGATTCCTGGGTTTCTGCATCCTTTCTTGACCATTAATTACCTATATGACTTAGGACTTGTAACTTTTCCCTGTCTCAATTTCCTCTTCTGCAGTAAAGACTTACTGTTCCATTAAATTTTTATGTCCATTGCACAGATGAGGAGGTTTAGGCACAGAGATGCTAAGTAACTGGCTCAAGATCACACAGATGGTCTGTGGCAAAGAGGTACAATTAAATGTGTCCACATTTAGAAAGAGGTTAGACACTGCCTGGTAGAGAATAACTAATGCTTATTTGGCACCTAGTATTTTCATAACACAGGAGACAGAAGGAACAAATATATAGACACCCACACAGACACACATGCACCAATTAAAGAACAGAGAGCAGTATGAGGGAAAATCAAGAATACTACAGAGAAAAGGTGTTACTGAAGAAAATACTCTTTCCCTGCCCCACAGGAAATAAGACCTTGCATTCAGGTTTTTGCTATTCCATTTAGAGTTGAAAGAACACATCCTTGTCTCTGACATAAGCCACCCTTTTACTAGCATTGAATTCAATTTAGCTTTATCTTTATATGCTGTTCAAAAAAGAAAAGAAGGCACACAATTCCAAAATGCCTCCGAGTGGTTGACAGAGGGAAGACACACACGTACAGGCATACGAAAGCCGTTATTCCTGCCTCACGCCATGACCCTGTGTGAAACCGAGTAGGCGGGACTCTGCAGAAACAACTCCAAAAGCCTGGGAGAGACAGGGGCTGCACAGCACTGGATGACGGGATGCTGAACTCCGACTCATACTCGTTTACTGCTACATTTAAACTGCTTTCAAACCAGTTTTCCCTCAAAAATACCATTCGTATCCAAATGCCAAAGCTCTGCCTCTGAAGCCTTAGGGCGCTGCTGATTCATTTTCCTTTCACCATGCTGAGCATGTGGGCGAACCGAGTCTTGGACAGGTCAGTGGTGCTGCCACATCATAAATAAATAATCCTGTGGATATCTGCTGGACACGCAGAAATATATTTCCGAACAAAGAATCCTCATTATTTCTCCCAAACAGTAGCTCGAAAGTCGGTCCTCAGTCTTTTTCTTTTTAAAAAGGGAGAGAAAAGAAACTCTTCAATGTTCTTGTTCCATTTTACCACTCTAAACGCAGAAATTGGAAATGATTTGAGTTCAATAAATAAATTACAAGGTGAAACAAAAGAAATACGGAATCTATAGCTTAAATGAAATTTTTTAGCTTAAATGACATATCAACCATTAGCACCGTGTGGACCTTATTTAGATCAGGATGAAACACAATGTTAAAAGACTTTTTAAAAAGTGGTATATATACACAATGGACCACTACTCAGCTATAAAGAAGGATAAATCTGAATCACTTGTAGGAAAATGGATGGATCTTGAGACTATAATGCTAAGTGAAATAAATCAGACACAGAAAGTTAAACATTGCGTGGTTTCTCAGTATATAATTTAAAAGCAAAGTAAAAGGGAGATGATAGGAAACAGGGGGATAGACTCTGTGGAGATGAGGGGGACTGAGGGACGATGAAGAGGGGTGGCCGGGGGGAGCAGGAGTCAAATTGACCAAGATGTGCTATGTCTATATACCAATTTCCCAATAAGAATATAATTATTAAGTGTCGCAAGCATATACTAATCAAATAGTTAAAAAATGACATTTATAAAATTGGAAATGTTAACACTGACTGGATATTTGGTAATAATAAAAACCGTTACTCAGTTTTTCAATGTGATAATGATATTGGAACTTTTATTCATTAAACATACACTATGGAATATGTACAGGAGAAATGATTTCTTGGATTAGCTTCAAAGTACTGTGGGACGGAAGTGGCTTGTGGTATTAAAGAATAAGACTGGTTGTGAATTGTTAACTGTTGAAGCTGGATAATGGTTACATGGTATTTCATTATACTAGTATACTATCTTTATATATGTTTAATGATAAAAGTGTGATTAATTAATTTTTACAGCAGCAAGAAGGAAAAAAATGTGAAGAAAGGGATTGAGAATAGAGGTGGAACGGCTTTTTCTCCTTCCCGATCAAAGTGTCACATACAATCATAGACTGCCGGTCTCAGCAGCCTGCTGGGAGGTAAGTGGACAATATGGCAGGGTGGCCATGAAGACAAGGATGTGGAACTGTCTGGCCAGCCTGGGGACACACTGCATAGCTGTCTTCCAGCACTGAAACTCGCAGGCATTGCTAAGTCTTCTTCCTTTTTCAGAATCTACTTTATATGAGAAAGAAAACCACTAGGACTAGTCTTGTCCATCACTGCACTTCTGTGGAACCCTATAGGATTTGAGACACAGTAAAATTGGCAAGAAGCACTTGTAGAAACAAGTGAGGTACTGTGTGTCCGTATAAGGCCAGTAAGTTGAATTTAATGTTAAATTTCAATCATTATATGTAGAAGTCATTTTTGAAAATTTTTGATATTAGAGATAATTTTTTGCATGTGGATCAACATGCAGTTTAAATCAGTGCTTCCCAAATGACAAATACTGGGTGGTTCACGGGTGATTGTGTGTGGCTCGTAACCAATTTTTCTTTGGGAATTACATACTTATTCTAATGTCTATTAACACAAAAGTAATCAGCATTTACATGGATCCAATAGCTCGGGAAATGGCTCCAGTGATTTATATTTTAAATTATTAAGTAAATACTTGCACTGTTGATGAGGAGTTACATCAAAAAATGCTAGAAGTTACTCTTCAAAGACTTAAATGATGTTATCACGGAGAATAACTGCCTGTTTACATCTCAGAAGTGCTCTCATTATGAACCAAAATATTTCATAACATGGACTTCAGGACCAGACTACCTGAGCCCGAGTTCTCTCTTTTCCACTGAGTAGCTGTGTAGTCCTTGACAAATAAGCTGATATCCCCATGCCTTAAATTTTTCTTCTGCAAAATGGAGACAATAGCAGTGCCAACCTCTTGGAGTTACTATGATAATTAAATGTAAAACATTTAGATAAAGAAGAAAAAAAGTGATACTATTATACATCTACCAGAATGGCCAAAATTAAAAAGACCAACAAGACCAAGCGTTGTCACAAATGCAGAGTGACTAAGATACTCACAGATTTTGCTGATGAGAGTGTAAATTGTTCCAACCACTGTGTAAAACTACTTGGCAGTGTGCATGAAAACTGAACACATGTCTACCCTATGCCCCTGGAATTCTCCTGGATTTATATCCAAGTAAACTGAATATATATGTCCGCCAAAGCTATGGTACAAAAACATTTCTAGTAGCTTTAATTATGTGAAGCCCAAACTAGAAACGCTGCAAAGCGCCTACCTACAGGAGAATAAGTAAATAAGTTGTGGTGAATTAATACGATAAAATACTACAGAGCAAAAATAGTTAATGATCACTAATACATGCTATTAGAACAGGGGAGAGTATTATAGACATTTTGGTGAGCAGAAGAATATAGACACAAAAGCTTAAAATCCTCTATGATTTCATTTCTATGTGTACAAGAACAGAGATCTAATCAGCGATAGAAGACACCTCTTGGAGTGGTTACCCCTTAGGTAGGGTATGAACTTCTAAAGGGCACGAGGAACCTCCTGGAATATGGGAAATAGTATATATGCATAAAATCCATTGAGCTATAACTTTAAAATTAATATATTTTAAACACTTCATTTCTTATACATAAATGGAGAGTCGCTTTTCATATAAAGTATTTAGAACAATGTCTGGTACATACTAAGCACTGTAGACGTGTTTGTGATTATTACTTGCTCTTATCTACTAGTGATATACACTGCAAACTGTCTACAAGCATTTCTGGAAATCACAGATATGCTATGACGACGCAAAGGTTACTGCGCACAGCCCCAACCCAAACAGTGGACAAGTTGTTTGAAGAAACCTGCTGACCAATCCAGTCACCATCTGGAAGCCTCGTGGCTTAGCGATTAGACAAACAGGCTGTGAGGTCACACAAACCTCCCTTGAGTTCCTCGTTCTGCCATGAACTAGCTTTAGCAATGTTACTTGACAGGCACAGTCCTAGTTTCTTAATCTTTAACATGTACTTGTCTATAGAAGTTGCTTCTTAAAGTCATTTCAAAATGCTTATTTAAAAAGATAGCAAAAAAAAGAAAAAAGTTAGCTACTCTTACCATTATTAGATTGATTTAATCTTTAATTTTCAAAGAAAAATAATCAAAGCCAACACTGGAAATTTCAGTCATTAATTACAATTGGGTTGGCGATAGTCCAGTGTTCACCTTCGTTCGACTTATTTCAGAATGTTTATGTAGCTCTCACCTAAGAAAGGCTATATGATCTTTCCATATTACATAGGAGTATCAACTCCAATTTATTTACAGCCATGCCTGTGAAAACTTGTCAATGTGGCAGTCAATTATGATTTTATTTTTAAGTATTATCTCTATGCCAGCAGAGAGAACATGACATTCCTAGTTGTATGTTTGCATTCATATCTTCATTACTGACAGATTTTTCAATAACATAAAAGAAAAAATTCCACAGGAGGCATCTGTACCTGTGAGTATGTAGCGCACTGCACTTTTGCACAAGCCTCGGTGACCTTGCCCAACCACTTGAGCACCTGCTCTTTGTACCCAATGACACGCTGTGTGTACATACTTTTATCACTGCATATATCACACCATAGCTCCTTTATCCATTTACCTGGCTGACAGCCCCACTAGATCCTAAGCTACTAAAAATCAAAAGCCACAGCTTGTCCATTCCACACCCACCAGAACTTAGCATGGTGCCTGGGACAAAGTAGACACTCCACGATTTTATGTTGACCTAAATGTCTAGATGATCCAGGTTGCTGCCAGCCTAAACAGCAGTCTTTTAAAAATCAAAGCAGATGTCCCTTTCTTCTAGCAAAAGCAGCCCACACCAGGGCACACAGTTGAGCACGCTGGGAATGGACTGGATTTTGGTCCCCTACTTCTTTCTCAAATCAAGTTTCCTGTGCAGTAAACAACCTGCCAAACCTAAGTGGATGGCCAGGAGAATGTGGATGGCCAGGAGAATGTGGATGGCCAGGAGAATGTGACGGCCTTGTAGAGCAAAGAAACATGAAGTGCCCATAGCCTCACTGCACACACCTCTCTCACTCACAGCAACCTCTAGCCTCTTGTGTAAAACTGAATCCGGATGTCTTTGTTCCCATTGGATGAGACTGCTATAACTCAGAGGGCACCCGACCAATAGGGAGGTGCTATAGAGGTTGCCTGAACGTTCTTTTAACAGGCAGAATCAGTAACACGCATCCTCCACAGCCAGAGATCCCCCTGAGCCCAAGCAATCAACTCAAACCTGGACCCGAAGTGTAAATAATACTTGCAATTCAGGGACGAGGTACTAGTGTAATCACCTCTCCTGACTCTGACCCCCCAAGATTATTTGGATGCAACTCTCCATTCTCATTCTCTCCTCTAATTGAGTCTACAGCAAGAATGTTCTGTGTTCAGGCCCTGACGCCATTCCTAGTGCTCTCTCTGGGGAGGACGGCCCCTTCCTGACCTTGAAGGTGAGTGAAAGGTCTATACAGAGAGCTGGCTTAGATTGTTCCTTTAGTTCTTCTTTTTCCTCTCCCCTCCAGTTGTATTTATGAAAGCAAATGGCGACATTCAGCGGTGGACCCATCTCCACATCTCCACATTAATTCCTGTTTAAACCCTGTAAGTGCACCCCAGATACTACACCAAGATAAGCATTCAGAATCCAAATAGAGCAGGTGATATATGGCTGGAGCTAGCAGATCCTCCCTCTCCATTCCTCAGTCTTGGTATTTCCCCACAGAACACTGGCAGCCTCGCCTCCTGTTGCCACAGAGATTTAATAGCTAAGAGCCACAGTGAGGTCTTGTCTTACCCAATTTAATTACACTCACGAAACAGACAACAGCGCATTTACGGGCCCACCATTAAAATATTATCATAAGTAATTTAAACTCAACATCACTTGTCCAAATATATGGACAAAATACATTCTATCATCCCAGAGCTGTAATGTTGCCTCCATGACTGTGAATCATTGACAAATCCACGGAAATTTATTCTGCTTTCCAATTGGAAGCATATCTTAAAAGGAAAAAAGTCAGAATGTGCAACACTTTTGATAGTAAACTTGTCCACCTGCTATCCAACATAAATTAAGGAGCCATACTTTAGTGATTCAATTATACCACTGAGTAATTGAAAACACACAATTGCAAGAAGGTGAGGTTCTTATGAGAAATACAATGTCTGCATTCCAGATTCTCTAGTATTTGATTTATAATTGGAATATTGGTATACCATTCTAAATTTGAGAGGAATTGCTCCTTTCTGGATCATTCTAAAATCTGAGTATTTAAGGCTACAAAGATGCTTAAATTCATCTTGCTTAATTCCTTGTTTTATGTCTAAGAAAGAGAAACCCAAAAAGTAGTCAGATTATAAGACACAAAGGGAGGTCACAAAAAAAGACCTCTGACTCCAAGTTAGAAACTCTAGGATCCTATTCAAGTCAGATGGAACTCAACTTCAATAATGCACAAGCCATTAAATCTCTTGATGGTTTCTTTTCTTTTCCCACTAAAGAGCAAGGATAATCCCTGGAGCAACCAGACAGAATGTTACCTAGTTAAATTGAGTTGGCTTTGCTTCTTCCTTTGTTAAACAGGGATGATAATTCCTAAAGCAACAAGCAGCAAACAGGTCGAAACTTCCAGAATTGTCCACGGAAGTCCATTCTCTAAGATACTTAGCAAAATGTTAGGCATATAATAAGTACTCAATAAAACATAGCCACTGGCACCACCACCAATACCAGCAGCACCTGTATCATTTCATAGACTTTTATTTAAATCGTGCTGATGTTGTCAATGTCGAACCAACCATTTGGCCACAAAATAGAGTGGTAACACTTCCTAATAGCTAGAATACCTTTGTCCCATCCAACGGACACACAACTAACAGTATACTTTGTCAGCTTGAACAACCGAACGTGCTAATGACCACTAAACACCTAATACTTAGTTCATGGCCCGGACTGAGCATTGACTAGTTATGTTCATGTTAGACACAACTTTGGCAGATCAGTTTTCCTACACTAAGCTGTCCCAACCCAAACACACACACACACACACACACACACACACACACACAGAGAAATCTATCATCTTACTCTGTAACCTTCAGCAGCATATTTTGCATTTAATATGGAAATATATTTTATTCCCATGACTGACCTCTGTTCTGTCTTTTGACAAAAGAATTCAAAGCCTCTTTAAAGCCCCAAATAAGCGCATGTGATCAAATGCTAATTTAGCAATAAACAGAAAATTGACTTCAAATCATCTCTCTGTCATTCTAATTGATTAACAGTCACATGAAAATTGATAACATGATTTTCAGCAAGCAAGCGTGTGGCATGAGCTCTTCGGTTCTATTGGCTTCAGATATTGACTTCCTTCCAAATAAAGCTTTTTAAGAGTACATTAGTGAGTCCGCTAATAAACTTAAAAAGCAGTCTAATTACAATAATGAACTCCATAGAATGAGTTAGTGCAATACTGCAGCTTACAGATCTGAGTATCTCCGAAATACAAAGTACAAGTTCTGTTGAATACAGAACAATCATAGTTTTCTCACACTGACAGTGAATAAGTGATTACCCTTCCTCTTTGCTTCTCCAGCATTCTAATGAAATATGCTACCTACCTCAAAATTTCTCCCACCTTCTATAATAATTATCTTAACATGAAATTAATTTTAAACTGCTAACCCTCTAGTGATCACCTATCTCAATTAGAAACCATCCTTATGAAGTCAAAGATTGGAAAAACACAAATTGAAGCTGCATCGGTCTAGGTTAGGAGTATTTCTAAACCGGGCAAATTATTATAGCAGCAATTGACTGCATTTCGCATTGGCAGTAGGAGAATAAAAACTGGGATTGTAATAAAACATGCTAGCTAAATGTCCCAGCACCAGGCCTTCTCCACTTGTTCCTCTAAGTCTACGTTTCACCCTTCTGTTTGCCCTGGAAGACTGACCTTTAAAGATTGTGTCAGTGGGCTTCCTTGCCTTCCACGTCTGATTAGGTTGAGACATTGGAAGGCACTGACAATAGACCCAAGGCCAGGAAGAAAATGAGGTGGAGTGGTTTTCCTCCAGCTCCCTCTGTGCGAGTACAGGTTGGAAGGGGCTGCATCCCTCCTCTGCCAAACCCTGCACTCCTGAGCTACTCCCTCCCCCACAGCTGTAGCTATACCTCTCTGGCTTCCAGAACCAACTCCCTGTCCTGGCATCTTCACATCTAAGGGTGGTTCCGGCCTCCCACACTTGAAAGCTCTAGGGGATTTAGCACCTGTTGGATTCCTTTAACTCTTCCCACACCCCAGAAAATAGTCTCTTCATTAAACTCTAACCCTGGCTGTGTGTGTCATCTGTTACCTGCCAGAATCCTGACAGACATGTCTACCCTCCATTAACCCAGCGGCTCTCTGCCTGCTGAGGGTTACAAAGCCCTTCGAGAGCCAGAATGGAAAAATAATTACAGAGACCTCTGCCTGTGGAAATGGACATAGTCATGTCGTGTGAATTTTCTGATACAATTTCAAAGAGTTAACAGACCCTTAAAGCCCATACAATGGATTCCAAAGTATGAAACCCTGTTATGGCAAAGTGATTGTTAAGAAAATAGTCTTTACTTTTAGAACCAAATTATATGAGTACCCTGTTGGTCTTTAAAGTGTCCTACTTTGGGCTATCAGATTATGGAATATGAAGTTACAAGAAAGAATCCCACCAAAAACCAAAAATCTTCAAATAAAGAATAGGTATAAAAGATATTACTCTATATTGCATATTTAATTTTACTGCTTTCCTTGTTCTATCATGTAAGTATTGTGCCACATACACACTCAGAATTTTTTCCACCAGCCATGCTTTTACCTACTTGTAAAGTTTATTATTCATCATTTCAAGTGCCATCTGGACTACTGATAAGTAAATGTCTTTAAAAATCTCTAAAAGAAATTTCTTAAAGTTTTGCCATCCACCAGATCCACTCAGCATTCCAAAGCCTGATCTCCAAGGATGCTGATATGTATTCAGCTGCTTTTTTATTAACACTGGTGGCTTCATAATATTAAAAATGTATGTATCGAGTTACCCCAATAGAAAACATGCATGGATTTGGACAAAAAATAAATTCTACTTCAAATAGTCACCCATTCTGCTTATATGCCTTCCCCTGTGGTCCAGGGTAAACATCTTTCTATCGGAAAAAAAAAAAAAATGAAAGCTAAAGTCCAACACTCCAGTGTACTTGAATCTCTTGAGGTCTCTATCAGTGGCTATTAAAATTTAAAGCACACTGCATAATCCTTGACTCCAGAAAACACATGCTACTTATACTCCTTTGGCCACTGGCAGCTTTGCTATTCTGTGTGGCTTAGAAGGGAACAAAAGAATCCACGCAACAGACACTGGACCACATAAATGTCAACCCAAAACCACGTGAAAGAAAACCTTGGTTTATACCTTCTTTCTAATGTCAGTCATTTTAATGACTCACTATTTAAAAGTCACCTTTTTAAAATAAATAAATTTGTTTAAATATCATGCTATAGTATATACTAACTCATGTTGCCTTATAGGCAAATATTTTTTAGTTTTAGACCAAAAAATAACAATAGTATGAAAAGATGTGTCTGGTATCATAATTCTGAGGACTGCATAGACATACAAACTCCATCGGTCCCATAAATTATTAGTAGTGAATTGTCTTTCTTTATTATCCTATGTTATTTTGTTAATGAAGAGCCCCTTGATTATTTTGGCGACTATCATTAACATTAGCCAGCAGGAGTGATAAGAAAATGATCTACTCCAAATTCTGTTTGTGCCTCTCATGAATTCCTAATCCACCACAAAGCTCCCAGTCTTATAGGCAGCTGTTCGAGGTCAGCAAACCCTCATCCTTCCCTTGCCTCTTCCTTCCCTTGCCTTAATCCTCTCATTCTGAATTAGGCAGTTGTAGCTGGGCGTGGTGGTGCACACCTGCAATCTCAGCACTCAGGAGGCCGAGTCAGGAGGATCTCCACAAGTTCAAGGTCAGCCTCAGCTATATAGTGAGTTCAAGGCCAGCCTGAACTACACAGTGAGACCCTGCCTCAAAAACAAACAAAGAAACAAACAACAACAACAAAGACAAGACAGTTGTGCCCCTGCAATCAGAAACCAAAGGAGAGTTCTCTCCTTGTTGTCTCCTACACACTCTGCTCGCCTGTACCCCACCCCGGATGCCACCCAACACACTACTTCCAAATTAATCTTCCTAAAAGCACAGCCCCGATGGCCTCTACAGCCCTCAAACCCTTCAAGTGCTCTTCAGGCCCTCCTGAAAGGACAGAGAGTGGGACCTCTATAGCCCAGGTTCAAAGCCTTTCGTCATCTGATTGCACTCTTCCTCTGATTTCACTTATCTGCTCTGAGCCACTGTGGGTTCCAGATGGGGCCCATCGCCACTCCCTGGGGACCACGCACTTTTGTGATACATCTTTCCTCACATCTCCCTCCACTGATACAGAACGACCTTCCTAAGCGACTCAGATGTGACCTCATTTGGGACGTGTCATGAGGTCTTTTCTGGACTTTCCTACGCACTGTTCTCCAGTCCCACACTAGGGAATCGATCTGATAGCAATGTACTCAGTTGTAAACGCTTAGCCTCAGTTTACATATTTTTTTAGAATGGGGTTAAGAATGAGAACTATGACTATTAAATATGAAAAGTACTTAAAGCACACAGATGTGGATTTTGTGTCAGATGTTGTTGATGATTTATCTTAAACAAGTTCGTACATAGGAAGGAAGTTGAAAATTGAATAAGATTTTGTTTATCTTTACATCTCACACTCCTCCTACATACCACCTAGAAAGGAGCAGACAAAGGACTTGTGAAAGAAACCTGACGTCCTTGATGCTGGGGCAGATAAAGACACCTTGATACAGTTTCAGATTCTGCACATATAATCCCTGTTGGTCAATTTAGCCTGAAAATATGTGGGTGTACAGTCTTTCACTTTACAGAGTTAATTGCATTCTGAAAGATGTCGACTGTAGCACCCAGGCTGAAGCTCTGCGGAGTAAGACAGCCGGTGAGTCCGGCAAGGATCTCTCCCCGATTTACCAGAAGCACAATTCGTCTTTGAGTCAGCCCATCTCCTCCCTGTCAACTCTCCTGAGTGCTTACTCACATGGAAAGCAAATGAGATGCCGCTCTGTCATCTTGGTCCACAGTTTCTCACAATGCCTCCCTCTTTTAAAAGACCTCGAGGGCCAGATTCTAATCTGAGTTGTACTGTGATAAGTCTCTTAAAAGAACCATTCTGATGCCTGCAAGCGCAGAAAAAGTATTAGGACATAAAACACAGGTAACCAAAATCATGGTGGCCTCACAGAAGCCCCACATAAGGTCAGAGCAGCCGTTTTGGATTTGTTTTAGGAAAGACTGCATGCCTCCTAACTACCTACCATGGTAAACCTTCAAAAGATAGCATCTTTAATCCTAAACTTGGCATGAAAGATCTGAGCTGAGGCATATTCGACTGTTCTGAAATATTTTAGGCATCATATACGTTCAGCTTGCCAACGCTCTAAGCCCTAAGAGCACCAGGCGCATCTCAAAATGACCTATGGCAACACAGAGTTCCACCGGAGCACAGGGCGCCCAGTTAATTGGGAAGGCTGGCCACCAGAAGGCACACTCCACTCTCCCGCAGCTGGAAGACCTCTGTGTGACACCCAGAGAAACATTTCAAATGGACGAGAGTCCTTAAACCTCCGTGCGCATGGCACACATGACAGCCAAGGACAGCTCCTTATTCACACTTGTCTTTTGCACCTCCCAGGCAATGCTCGGGGAGGGACAGAGGTGAGCCTTTACAAGCAGGCAAGTATTTTGAGCCCTACTGAGCACAGAAGTTCCTGGGGGAACTACCCAGAGCCTGCAGGGTCACCGCTTCCTAATTTCCCTGGGTAGTGCCTGCTGACTAAGCAAGAGCCTACATCCTAATTCTTGCAGGAAAGACTCACCCTGGTTCCAAGAAATGGGGCCAGAGGACCTCAGTTCCACTCATCAGCTATGTGAACTGGGGCAAGCTCCTTAACTCACTAAGCCTTCACTTCTTCCCTTCACTGGAAGTAATGTAATATGAGAGTGACAGTAGGCATGAAGATAGTTTAATAATTTTGTAGCATAGAAAAACTTTTAAATTAATGATTACTTTAGATGCTAAGTGGTTTCTCTGTTAAAACGCCTCCTTATGTTTGGTACTGTGAGATACAACACCGTATTAGTTTCCTAAGTCTGCTACCGTATAACAAAGGCTACAAACTGAGTGGCTTAAGAGTTATGGAGGATATAAATTCAAAATTAAGGGATCAGCAGGGCCATACTCTTCTGGTGCTTGCCAGCGATGCTTAGTGTCATTTGGCTTATGAATACCGTAGATGCATCACTTCAAATTCTGCCTCTGACTTTACCCCTGGGATCTTTATCCAAATTTCCCACTTCTTATAAATATACCAGTAAATGTTTTAGGACTACATTAATCCAGCATGGCCATATTTTAACTTGAATAACTATGCAAAGTCCTTATTTCCAAAAATGTCACATTTAGAGATTCTGGGAGTTGAGGTTTCATCTTATCTTTATGAAGGGTGCAATTCAACCAATAAAAGGTAGGCGTCCCTCAACCTCATAGTCTAGTAAAATTACTAACAATGGGCTACATCACGTAGCCCAGTGAACCCTATTGTTTAACATCAATCACAAAGTTTTATTTGTTTCTGGTAATTGGGACCATGATTTAGCGGCAGGTACCAGGCACAGCTCCTGACTCATATTAAAACCTCAATAAATGTCAAGCAAATAAATATTGTGAATGAATGAACATGAATTATGGAGAGCAGTAGATACATAGTGATGACAGCATGGATATCCAAGATAATCATGATTGTGAATATGTTGACCCCACTGTTTTACTTATACATATCAGGATACATTCTGTTAAAAATTCTCTTGAGATAGTCTCTTGAAAAACAGCGCACTAAAAAGACAATGGGAGTGTTTTGTTCCTCGAACTCATTTAACTGTACCAATTTCTCCTTGTCCTACATTTCTGGTCCAAATAAATGACAGTTTGAGGTTCTTGATCCTTCTCCATCAATTCCCGTCCTTTCCATTCTCCAATCACTAATTTGTAGCCCTGCCCAAAATCTTCTGCATCTCTCAAACCAGCTCAGTCTTCCCCATCCCACCACTTCTTTAGCTGAGGGTCTCTTTCGATCTTAGATTACTGACTTTGTTACATTGGATTTTCGGCCCCTCCAGTCCTTCATCCAGAATAACTTTTCTGATATGCAAACTTGATCATTCACTAGCTTAAATTACCTCAGTGACTGTCCTTTGCCCTGAAGATTAATGCTAAGATCCTTAGCATGCCATACGTGGCAGACATGGATGGCTGTGTGCTCACCAAAACCCATGTCTTATGCTTCTGGACATACAGCTGAAGTTCATTGCCCAGGTTTCATTGCCATTAACTGTGACAATGTGAGTGAGTTTCTAGCCAACGGAATGTGAATGCAAATGACATGTGCTCTGTCCATCTTGGCTTATAAAATCTCCTATGCTATTCCCCTGCTTGGTCTATCTCCGAGTCTTCTACTAGATACAGAATGTCCACCTCAGGGCTCGGTGGCTCTAGGCAGTGATGAAGCCACAAGATGGAAAGAACTTGGATTCCTGATCAATATTAAAAGCCACCTGCTAGGTGAGTGAGGAATTAATTTCTATTTTGTTAAACAACTGAGTTGTGGTGGATATTACCACTATAGCAAGCCTGCTCTGACTAACACGCCGTTCAACTTCTCAATCTTCTGCCCTCTACCCACCTGTCCCATTCCATTCATTACTCTTCTTCCTCATGCGCCATCTTTTTGACTCAATGAACTACGATAGTGTTTCAAACTCATTATTCCCTATTTCTTTGCCATACTTATCATTATTGGCATATTAAATTCATTTGTTTATTCCTTAGTCCCACTAGAAATATAAGCCCCTTAAATATGATCTTCAGTTTCTTCATATTGAATCCCTAGCACCTTGACTAACCTAGTCCAAAGTAGACTCTTAAATGTTTCTTAAACAAATAATATCTAACAATTTGAAGTACAATATGTCTAGTATTATGGTTAGTGCTTCACAATACATGTTTGCTACTCACTAGGTCCCCATGAGACAGCACTATTCATTAGCCTCATTTTACATATATGGAAGCTACTAAGGTTTATAGAGGTTAAGATCCTTGCCAGACACAGCCAGTACTATGTAACAAGCTCAGAATTTGGACTCAGCAGACAGACAAATATCGAATCCTTGCACTTAACCATGTATTGATGAATCAATAAATGCTTTGTAATGAATCCTTTTTAGCCAATAGCAAAAAGTACTGAACGTCTAGAAATCACCAAGCAAGTGAGCTAGGCTTATCCTGTTGTGCTTTTAAAGCTGAGCTACCATTCAGAAATTCTATTCATGAACACACACAGAAAAGCTACACAATCTCCCATGCTTAATGTCACTCTTAATCTTACAGAGCAGTAAGTTAATCATATCATTCCTTGAAGGTAACATAAACACTTAAAATGTTTTCTTTCCAACTCTTCAGACTTTACACTTCACTTCCTGCCTTTTCTGGTTCAGCACCATTGAACTCAGTGGGTAAATGGGCAAATATATATCTCCAGACCATACTAAGTATATCTTTTGATGTGTTCAAGTTCCAAAATGAATGTCACTCATGTTACAACCTCTCAGGTGCTTAGAAGTATTAACAATTTCTCTTTTCCTTTGCTATTTTTTTCTCTAGGCTATCTATGCTATATTACTTCAATCTCTCTTTGTACAGTAAGTCATGCCCTCTAATCCATTTATCATTCTTGCCACTCTTGCTTGTAGTCTTTCCTTTTCATTCTTTTTTAAAAGCAAGATGGTGCTCTAACAAACACATACACACAGGGACACACGCCACAATCTTGGGTACGACAAAACCGCATTTTCCAACAAGATCCTCTTCTGACAGCACGTTACGTAATTTTAGATCTCGCTTTCTCACTAGACTCACTCTTTGGACAACACTTTCCTTCTCTTTCTCGTTTTATTTTTTTCAATTTTCTTCTGTGGTCATAACTAATTCTTTGGTCTGCTATGATAATATGAATTTTCTTTAGTAAATACAATTTATGTCTCAATTTCTGAAAACTCAAGAATTTTGAAGAAACAGTGACTGAATGTCACCATCGGTGGACATTGTAGCCTCCCGTGAAATCAGACTTTAGCTAGGACTCGAGCACGTCTCTCCAGTACCAAAGAAATGCATCAGAAATGCATTCATCCCACATGGTGCCTGTGTGGACATTGTCTCTAACCAGCCTGAGCCTATTGCATTTCTAAAGAAGGTTAAATTCTGTATTGCTTTTCTCATGCCTTTTTATGTTTTCGTCTAAGCTGTCCACAAACCCTATTTTCCCTAACCACGGTGTTCATAATCCAAGCTTATAAAACAACCTCTTTTCTATCAGTCAACTAATTTGATAGACTACTTCCAATTAATGGAAATTAAGGAAATATACTCCTACCTTCAGTCATCATAGGACATTTCTGAACCTCAGTTTCTTTATGTGTAAAGTAATGATGGTAACTCAGCTTTCTGCATATCTTTATGTAAATAACTCCCAATTATCCACACGCTTATTACAAGGCAACTCATTTATTTTTGTAGTCTCTTCCCTAACCTCTCCCATCCACTCCCCAAGAATAATTCTGGTATTTCTATGTTCTCCTCCATAATATATTTACTAGGATAATCAGGGAAAGAGGGAGACTGGTAAGACATGAAGATAAGAGATCCATTCTGAAAAAGCTAAGAAATAATAGGTTGAGAATACAACCGAGAGAGTAGGCAAGAGACATCTAATGCAGATTTGGGGAAACCTAGAGGGAGAGTGCAGATGAGAGCAAGTTTTCCGGGACTGGAAGGAAGAAGGTGCAGGTGGGGAGGTTCCTGGAGCACTTGCTGGAGAAAGAATAGTGAAAACAAATTAATGTTAATGGCTGGTTTCTTCTGACTTTGACCTTGTAAAGACCTTCCATGTGGGGCTTTGGTTGTCTGAAGGTTATCTGTGGATTATACACTTTTCCATTATCCATGGCCGGGATTCATCCTGCCTCTCCATATCTCCATATCTCCATATCCAGAACAGCACACTTTGGCCTCTGCGTAGCCTCATGAGACACTACATCCCAACCCTAATCGACGCCGCTTAGCAGTTCTGGCATCACGTTAGCAAACACAGCCAGAAGGTTCATCCTTGAGCTATCAAGGGGACGAGCAAAGCAGCACTTAAAAAGCAAAGTTGGAGGATTACCCCCAATTTGATTTATCTGTATTCCTTTCCATCAGTGTGGTTAATCAAGAATTGACTGTGTGAAGAATTACACATTTCCAAGGTGGCTAATGTTCATTCAGTGACTTTCTGAAGATTTTTCTTCATGAATTGTTTCCCTTGTTGGCTCTTTAAGAACCTTTGGAATAAGTAATATGATCCTGCTGATTATATGGTGTAGGTTAGTGGCTAAGGGTATTCTTCTGTTTAGCCTCTTACGTAGCTTTCTAACTCTGCTGCAGAAAACCTCCTTGACTTTGGCTCCTGAAAGCCTCTTCTCTCTGTAATTGAGTTAAAGGGGTAGCCAGAATTGCTAATTAATTCCTTAGCAGAGTTCTCTAGCGGCTGGCTTCCCTCTTCACGTGAAGTGGCCGGTCTGGTCCCCTGTTCTCCTTCATTTTCTAATTCTATTGCTTCGAAGAAATATTTTGGTGATGGTTGCTGTTTGGCATCATGGAATCTGTTTCTGCAAAATGCAGTTTATCCACAGCAGGTCTGATCTTTAAATACTCATTGACAACTAGCTTATTTCAAAAGCAATTTTATAAGCCTTGTTCCCAAATCCAATCAACACTTTATTTGGAACATAGTCTATTCATAGAACTCTCTCCATTCATTCAAATATTTTATTGAATGCCAGGTACTACATGTACTAAAAGCCAGGAACATGTTGAAAGACATGGTTCCTGCCTATGGGGGAAAAAGTATTTCAAAGCAAATATCTCTGTATTTGAGGAAAAGGGAACATATTTTTAAATTAGATTCTATGCCATGTAAGTGATCAATACTAATGAGAGCTATTTGTTGTGCACTTACCCTGGTGGGCTCTCTCTGTGCCTTATGTTCATCTTCTCAATACTCTCAGCAATCTTATGAGTTAAGTGATATTTATCCCCATCTTACAGATGAGAGAATGGAGGCTTAAGGAAATTAAAGCATGAGTCCCAAATCATGCAGCTCACAGGAGGCAGAGCTAGGATTTGCACTCATGTTGGCAGAATCCTAGCCCTTCATTACACACCCAGAAGAAGGGGCCAGGGAGTGCCTGGCACATGGGAGGTGACACACTCCAGCCTGGTAACTATCAGTAGAAAGAGGGGCTGGGAAGGGAGCGATGTGGCTTGACCAGTGCACGGGAATCAGGGGACAACAAAAGCGGAGCACGGACAGGAAGACCAAGGTCACTGCTCGGAGGCTGGTGAAGGAGGCAGCTCTGAACCCGGGAGCGAGGGGCCAACACTGAAGGCTTCTGAATATAGGGAAGGAACTCGGTGAGGATGTCAACTTGGGACAGTTATTTTCAGCAGCGATGTCTGCAAAACACTGAAATATGGATGCCTGATGACCAGTGAGAAAAAAATATCTCCCCTCTCGTGGTGGGGACAGTAATGAATGAAGATTATAGGTATGGGGACATCCCAAAAACACAACAGGCAAGATTTGCTGGAGGGTAGGAAAATGATCAGGAGATTCTGAAGATGGTAACTCTTACTGCAGTTACAGAGCACCACAGAAGTCAGGCAGAGGGGCAGGTTGTCAGTCTAAACTTGACAGAATCATATATAGAGATATATCTCAAGCACTCGGATGCTCTTAAGGCAAATTAAAGTATGAATGAATGGAAGCGCGCCTGAATTAATGAATGAGGTGTTTTAGAAAAGACAAGTTTGGGGGAGGACAGAACATACTGAATAGAATTAGGACCCACAGAACTGTTCCTGGAAGCAATCCACATTTTCTGTGCTCTCTGATTTTATTTTTATTTGCCCCAGTGTACCTAAGCACACTGACTGTGCCTCACTTTCTCCCGATCTTACTTAAAAGTCTTTCTCTGAATTGTTTTAGATAATGTGATCAACATGCTGATTTACAGGTATAATTCTGAAGAACTCTCCAGCAGAATTTGAAGCCCAACCACCACCTCTATCCAGTGAACTTCAGGTTTTTAAACTCTTACGCAGAAGATAAATCAAGGAAAGGATGCAGAGGGTCACCCACGAAACTGAAGGAAATTAGTCTTAGGCTGCACAGTGGATAGACATGAAGAGAGCAACACAGAAGGGAAAATGGAATGATGTGGGCACAGGGATACACGTGTTAAAGGAAGGCATAAGCTTTTATGACCACCGTTTAGTTCGTTCCTGTTGTTTTGTTTTGCTTTGTTTTTACTTATTCGGGCCCTATGCATAGCCTGAAGAAAAAAGATGAGGAACTGCAAGGAAAGAAAAAGACACTCTTCATCCATCCCAAATCTTTAGGACCATTAAAAGTGGAATTTTAAACAGACTCGTCCATTCACATGAGCACTAAGTTTGTAGTGAATCGGAACAAGGGCTTCAAAGTTAGATCTAACTTTGAATCTCAGCCCCTTTGCCATTCATAGAGTGACATGATGCAAGGTGTGCTCCTTCTCTGTGCCTCAGTTTCCTCACTTTAATATGAAGATAAAGCTTCAGGTTAGCTGCAAAAATTAAATGAGATAATGTTCTTAAACTCTTAGCGTCTGGCCAGAGCCCAGTAAAATGCTCAATAAAATGCAGCTATTATTTGAAAAGTATTACAGTGTGCTAGGTACCGAGTGTGAAAAACGCTACGCCATGCCAGGTGCTGAGAATCAAAAGAAATTCAAGGTATCACCTTCCACTCCCGAGGCCAGCCGACCTTCGGGACACAACACTGCTTTAATCATTGCCACAACAGGAAGGTATGAAGGGAATAAGAAAATGTGTGGAGTAAATTAGAAAAATATACACTAGTTACTGATCAACATTACTGCTGCTTGGGATTAAGGAGATTTGGGTCATCAGCTAACTAGTGTTGCTCAAAGTAGTGTTGAAATCTCTAATGGAAAAAGGATTAGAGGTCAGAATCAGCTGTTTGTGGTATTGGAATTATAAGAATCTGAAAGTGATTCTAAGTAGAGATATCCTAAGGGGGAAAGAGATGCCCATTTTTATATAGGCCTTATTATCTGTTACTGAGGGCAAGTAGTATCCGGGAGGGGAAGAAAAAATTCCCTCTTAATATCTACCTTGTAAAAAAAATAAACCTTCTGCAGACTCTTACATGTTTGCGAGAGAATGTAACCCACACGAGACGGCAGCGTGTTCCTGATAATATGCCTTGTTAAAAAGGGAGAGGATGTTGGAGATATTTATTCCACTTGAATTTTTCAGCTTTATACTTAAGCACGTCGATTTAGGGTCTTTAAAGACTACTCTCTTCTCTGTGTAACTAATCTTATTTGTACTCAAGAATAAGTTACACTCTAGTGCAGTGCATGTTTAAAGACCTCTTTACAACTGAGTAAAAATTTCACAGAATTTACATTTTTTACATCCATATTTAGCTCTCATAGTAAAAACATAATCTCACTTAATTGGCAAATGAGTCGCTATTATATAGTTATTAATAATATGAGAAATCTTATTTAAATAAAGAGATGTAATTCCATATATATACATATATATATACATAGCTTAGCATTGTACTTTAAGAAATATTTCATAAAATAGATCTGAATCCAAGAAAGAGGCATGAAATAAATAATATTTTTAATCAGGTAGGTGGCCATCACAGAAACAGTAGTAACTACAGAAGTACTGATACTAATTGTGGTAGCAGCAGTAGGAACCACAGTCTAACTAAATGACACCAAGTATCATTCCGAATGCTTTTTTCTGTGTCACCACGTTGAATACTCACAGCCCTGCAAACTATGCTCTATCACCATTGCTTTCTATAGGTGAGGAAGATGATCCATTGCCCCAGATCTTGCAGCTGGACTGGCACAACTGGAATTTAAACCAAGCATCTTGGAGAATCTGGGATCTTTGACCTCCAAAATGCCTCGAGGAAAGAGCGCGGATTCCACTCCGTGTCTGTGTGACTCTAGAGTGCGCTCTGCTGAGGAAACCACAGTTCTGTGTCAAAGGCCCGCAGGTCCCTCGGGAAATGTTACCTATCACATCAGTTCGGAGTAGATGACCAGACATCCTCACTCAAGAAGGCCCCAGGATTTCCATCAGAATAGTGATGGAAAGTAAATGAGAGGAAGAAGAAAGTGGTCCATAGACCTTAGCTGAGAACCTGGACCATTTCCAAAGTATAAGAGGGAGGCATAGAGGGGAGGAGGGAGGGATGGAGGGAAAAGGGAAAAAAAATGTATTAAACAAATATAAGGGTCAAGAAAAGACATATATATCTTATATATTTCATATATATGCATTTCATATATATAGATTCATTTCATCAGAGCACAGAGATCAGAAGAAGAACCACAAAATCTATCAAAAAAGACAGAATAATATTAACTTGGCAGAGAGATTAAGAAACTGGGTTGACCTACTGGGAGAAGCAAGCTACTCAGCTCACAGGAATGAATAGTGCCTTCGCTGGGGCCGTCTGTCTCCTGCCTGGAGTCCACAATAAGCTGGCTAAATCCAAGACTGGACCAGCCGCTGGTGCCCCCAGCTCATGTCTCTGCACTTGCATTCTACTCTCAGAGGACGTCTTTGCTGTGCCCTCCTGGCTCTCTGCTGAAGCCCGGGATGGTGCTGGTCCCTTGGGTTGTTCAGCGGCATCAGGGAAGCCCTGTGTCTATCCGAACCAAAGCAAGCTGTGGTGGATACTGGGCCTGATTTTCTAACAATCACAGAAGGTTTGATTTGCTTGTTCTCACTTTTTCTTTGGGAAGAAGATAGTTTTTATGAGCTAGATATGAACTAGATATTTTTATTCCCATTTTACAGATGACAAAACAAGAAAACCTATTCAAAAAGGAACATGAGATTGCCTAAGATTGCTAAATTAGGAAGTGGCAGATTCGTAGCTCAGATATAGGATTGCTAAATAAAAGGTTCAAAGGGGGGGGGGGTGAAAGGTGTGTTTCTGTGCCTGTACCTTCGACCATGGATCTAAGATAATAACCTCCAGCCTATAAGCTTTTTTCAAGACACATTCTGCTTGGGCTGCCAGAAAATACCCATTTCTCTTTCCGAACCTAGAAGGAGTCACTGGGGGGATTCTTGCTTGCCCAGTTAGGAAAATTATTATGGCACAGAGAATAAATTGTCCTATTGTTGATTTGTTTAGAATCAAGGAAGAATGTTTTCTTTGTGCTCATTTGCAACAAGCAGAACTGTTTGGCCGGCAGGTACATGGCAACTTCAGCCATTAAAAGCAGAGAGAAAAGCTCCTCTGTTGGTACATTGTCACTACGGCCAGTGTTCACATTAGGGACCTTGCTTTTCCTGGATGGCTCCAGGACCAGGAAGACTGTAGTGAAAATGGCTGTGTACCCTTGAAGAGTTTACTTGACATCACCAAGCCTCAATTTTCTGATGCATAAAATGAGGTCAGTGCTGCTGCCTGCAGCATCCGGGTGTTGCAGAGCGCACCACCTCAGACCCAAAAGGATAGTTATGCTCAAAACAAAAAGAAACGACAAAAGTGACAAGGTCTGGCGAGAATGCAAAGAAATGGGACCCCATGTGCACTACTGGTGGAAATGTAAAACACTGCAGCAGCTGTGAAAAACAGCAGAGTATTTCTGGAAAAAATTAAAAAGAGAAATATATTTCTAGCAATTTCACTTCTAGGTTTATACCCCAAAGAATTGAAAGTACTGCGTTAAACAGATATTTGTACACTTGCATCCACTGCAGCAGTATTCACAAGACCAGAAGGGTGAGAATAATGCAGATGTCCAGAGATGGGCAAGTGGATAAACAAGATGTGGTATATCCATACGATGGAATATTACTCTGCCTTTGAAAAGAGGGAAATTCTAACACACACTATAACACGGACTAAACTTAAGGACATTATGTTAAGTAAAATAAATCAGTCTCAAAGCCACAAATACTGTATGTGTCTACTTACGCTGTAGGAAGTACCTAGAATAGTCACATTCATAGAGACAGAGAGTAGAATGGCTTTTGCCAGGTAAAGGGGGAGTGATGGGGCGGACTCATTTGATGGGCACAAAGTTTCTGGTTTGCAAGATGAAAAGATCCATGGATGCAGATGGTAATGACATTTGTACAACGGGGTGAATAATCTTAATGTCACTAAGGTGTACTGTACACCTAAAAAATTTTAGAATGGGAGGAGAAATCATGTAGAAAGCAGGTTGGAAGGAGACAGAGCAATGAAATATAACAAAATGCCAAAATTTTTAAATCGCTTAGCATAAGGTTGGTCCTTTGTAATTGTTGAAAGAATGCTGAGCTGTTGGTAAAGACAGCAGAAAAGGTGGAGGTAGTACTGTGGTCTTAATGCCGTGTGTAGACACCTTTCCTCAAAGAAGTTGGTTTCCCAAGGAAAAACACATGCTTTCAGTCTCAGGCTGCAGAGCAACCATGAATGGTCTCACTTCTTTTCCAGCAAAGATGACCCTGTTTGGGAGTAGAATACAGGCAGAACTGTATGCAGCCTGGCCCGGTGGTGGTGAGGTACAGCACTCAGGCAATTGCTTCAGCAATTGGAAAAATGTGTTTTAATTAGGTTTGTTGGTTGGTGGTTCCCAAAGCAATGGGCTCTGAGCAAAAGGCCGGCTGTGCACGTGTGTGTTGGTATGGGACGAAGGAAGACAGAGTGATAGATGGGTAAGAAAGGAAGCAACCTGCTGTAAACAGCCCACTGCGCTCCAATTCATTCCAAACACAGCCGACTTCCACTTTCCGATTTTAAAGGCCTGCAGCACATGTCTGCAGCACCCGGCGAGGAGCCCCGCCCACGGATGATGACCTGGGGCAGCCCAAGGCTCCTGCTCTTCCCGAGCCAAGCACATGCTTTGGGAAGTCCAGGAGACCTGCGAAGTGAGTATGTCATGGTCCAAGGCTAATAACAGTCATAAACCTCCAAGAACAAAATTGACTGAAAAGAATAAAATTTTTAAAGTGAGACAGTTCTCTGTCATTTCTGTCTTGGATTATGTTGGGGAAGGTTGAACTCAATTTTATTGAGAAATCAATTGTAATTTGGCACTCTGCGTGATCCCTGGCAGAGGATGCTGATAACAGTCTCTCCCAAAATCTGCAAGCTAATTTACTTCTGCTGCCTACACACTCACAAACAAGCCCATAAGAAAGGCCGCCCGGCCCACCACACACCGGCGTGGCTGTGGATCTGCAGCCCTGCCTCTTGCTTATGAGATAAACAGTAAATTTAGAAAGAGAAACAAAAGGCAAGAGGTCAGGTCAACTAGTAAGAAGTGCAGCTGAAAGGCACAGATAAAACGAAGAATTCGAGTATGAGCTAAAGGACTTTGGCTTTCTAGGATGAACTTGACCCAAGAGAGGGAACAAGGGGGAAATAAGTGTTTATATGGAGAAAGTGAGCTGGTGGTATCAGGGATGGATTTTGATTGTGTTTTACCAGTAAAACCCATGACAAGATCTCTTAGGCTTATTTCCATGTTTGTTTCAATCAAGCTCTGTCACTTTAGCCCAAAAGAACATGCCCATAGTATAGCTTTCCAAAGGGGAAAACATCGGACCATAATGCATAGTGAGTCACAAGGAGCAAAATTTCCAAATGTGCTTCTTAATGCAATACTACTCTGACCTTTTCAAGGGGAGCAGCAGCTGGCTTGCCAGGCTCGTGGATTATAGGACTTTCCTCAGAATTTATCCAACATATCAATGCAAATCCACCCAAAGTATCATTTATTTAGATGGGAATTGCGATGTGGAGCCTTACAACTCACCCAAGTGTACTGTGGAATGCCCTGTCCCCACAATGACGCCAGGCGAGCTGTTTTCCAACATTACTCTAAACAAGTGAGTGGTTTTTGAACTTCATACTTAGCAATTCATCTTCCTGACAAGCACCATGAGTCTCTCATGAGGCAGCCTTTGGTGGGGGGCAGAGAAGGAAGAAGGGCTGTACTCATCGGCTGCACTGACTCTGTACCCCTGTGCATAGCTCCCGATGCTCACGTCCGGCACAGCTGTGGCTGTCACACACGCTTGTCAAGAGTCATTTCCCTGAAAGTTACCACAGCACCATTAAGACATCCCCCAACACAGAAGCACAGTCCAATGTCACCAGTTGCCCAATTGCATTCACAATTCTGGATTTGTCACCCAAAGGGAGAATTTCCCACCATCTTCCCTTTGGCATCTCCTGGAGCTTTCTCCTAGGGCAACATGGCCCAAAATTATCATCGCCTCCCGAACAGAAGCAACCCAGAGCCACTCGGGTTTCTGCGTTTCAGACCCCTGATCTAGAAGGGATGAGGCCAGCATCACCTGCCTCCCTCTCCACCAAGCCAGGTCACAAGCACACGTGGGTGGCCCCAGCAGACACCACAGCCGGACATTCAGCATCTTCCTATCCACACAGCTACTTTCCCAGACTCTTGAGCGTACCCGCAGTACATGCCTTTAAACTATGAAGATCCAAATGGAGAAAACCCAAACTTCATCTGACCCAAGTCCAGACAGTTAAACAAAAAAACCAAACCAAAAGATCCACGGGCTGAAAACCTCTTCCAGCTCTGTGTACTGCCACACAAGCAGACTGGGAAACCGGCTTTCTTAGCTTTACAAAGCCCAATTTCAGGAAATATATACCATTAGAGAATATTACAAGCAGCTTACCGCAGCAATACCTATAATTTTTCTTTCATTTTAATATGATTCTTTTTCATGTTTAGAATTTCTAGTAACTCTACCTTATTATGTTCTCTCGGTTGATGTGCTTATATAATCGGATAAACATTTGTCTAATACTGGGTTGTGCTATTTTTAAAAGTACTTTTGTGGAATAACAACAACAACAACAAAAAAATCACTGTAAAAAAAAAAAAGTACCCAAGCGCTGCATGTTAACATTTAAGCCTTTCTAAAGTAGGGGGAAAGATGTTTCTTAAAAAGGAAGGGGCACAGGAGATGGATTTAAAGGAAGTGCTTTTATATACAGTGTCCTGGCCACTCGAACTTTTTAAATGAAATCTTTCTTTTTTCCAGGTGAAGGTGAAAGGGAAATGTCTCGTGGGATCTTTCTTGGAAATTCTTCTATGAATTTATAAAAAGAATAGCAAAGAGCATGTACTAGTAAAAGAAAAATATTTAATGAGTGCTCTTTTAGCCAGGAAGTATGTGCTAGTGTTTTACATGAATTGAGCCATTTAAATCCTAATACGAACACCATAAGGTCTCTATAGTATTTAACCCCATTTTACAGATAGGAGCATGACATTATGGCCCATATTCCTACTATATTCCAAGCACTCTGCTCAATACAGTTATCTGTACTTGATTGCTTTAATCCTGGGAGCCCTTGCTATTATTTCCATGGTATAAACATCTGTATTTGTTCTTCAAAGTAGTGAAAAAGAAGACTGAAGAGTTACAGAATGTGTCAAATATTCCCCAGGGATTCACCCCAAGCCCCCTCCTGGAATCCCCACTTAGTCCCGTCCTACAGTCATGTTGCTGATCCGTCTCCGAAAACCCACCCAGTTTTCACTGTCTCAGACTTAAATGGGCGGATGTAGGTCGGATTCCCGGTGCTGAGGAACAACCACCTTGGCTGGAAGCCAGATTCAGCCTACTAACTTGATTCCATTCATTTGGGCAACTCAGCAGAGCCTTTGTCGAGCACATGGAATTCGGAAAGTTTGGCCAGAGAGAATACTGGGCAAGTATCTGAGCAACTGCATGAAACTTAAGGCAATAACTATCCTGATTCTATTTCCTCAGGACTTATATCAGCCATCAGCAGAAGATAAAGAGTCTTCTGCCCCTTTAAGCACCAAGAACTATTCTCTATACTACAAATATTTTGGGGCAGACTCTCTTCTTCAAAGATGAGAAGAAAGATCACATACTGAGCAAGTATGTGAATACTAAGGGCAGGAGTGTTTTGGGGTGTAAGGAAGGAAGAGATTCAAGCTGTGGAGTCAGCTTCCTGTGGCTCCTTGGGATCTAGGCTCTTGGCACCCTGGCCTCTCTGGCCGTTCCCTCTGACTTGCTTCTCTAAATTGATGCTCATATCTGACTGGTACGCTAGGACAGGCCTAGAGCTCCAACGATAACCAGGAGAAAGGAAGCCACTTAGTTCTATCTAGTGTGAGTTAGAGAGTCCTCAACCACCTTCTCTCGTTTCAGCCAGCTGGCCAGAGCTTGGATTCCACACCCTTTGGAAGGAACACCACGTCGCTTCTTAATTAGACATGGTTTACGTCACCTTGTCGTCTATACGGTCTTCTTCTATAAGGTCTTTTGTTTCACCATGAGCAGTAATGTCAGCTACAATGGTCTGCTCAAGGCTCTGCCACACATATCCTGAGAGTTATGCCACAAAACTTATCCTATCACCTATTTATTCTCCTAGCAATAAAGCCCTATGCAAATCTGATCCTAGAATAGCATTATAAAATTGCTGATAAAAATCCAAGAAACATGAAAATGGCATGATTCGACTCTAAGAGAGTGACTTTGATGTCTTTCCCTAGTGGTATGCAGAATGTGACAATGACATTTTTGTAATATCTACAGGATTAGACACAAGACTCCTGACTCCTGAAGCCTTCTAAAACTCCATAGGGCAAGACTACATTCAACTAGGTCAAGCATTTTTGAACAGCTTTTGTTTACTCATAAAATAACCAGGTGGTCACCGTCCAATTCTTTAGAGGTGAAATATGCCAACCTCATCAAGGCCAGTTTGGGAAGAATATAATCAGCAAGTAGAATTTCCTGACCATGAATCATTCCTTGCACTGTGCTCCCCTAGTACCAAGTACCCATCTCCACTGCAGCTCATCTCACAACTCCAGATGTGATTTGCACATCTGCCCCACCCGCAGCTAGCCTGTGGATCGTACTGGCAGGGTAGGAGCTACATTGATGTGGCTTGTATTTCTGGTGCCACAGTCAGGACTCCACAAATGGCCAGAAGATGAGAGCTAGGTGGGCAAAGCACTATCACATTATCTCACCATTATATCTTCTTGTTTTCTTCCTTAGCAAAAACATCAGTGTTGAAAACTAAACATACAGCATTTTTTATGTTATCAACCCAGTCAGAGTTCTTCAAAATGAAGCCCTCATTTACAAAAGCCTTTAAATTAATTTTTTTAAATCTATGCCCTGCTCCAGGCATAAAATGTCTCATGTTTATACAGACAAATGTAAAACGCTCCTTTATTCTTCCTGAACAATTTCAAGCCAGAGATTAAAATGTGGACAGACCGCTAGAATTCTGGCCCCATAGCCAATAGTCCATCTCCACTGAATTCCTTAAGACTGCTTCAACTTGAAGGATCTCCTCTTCCCGCCCTCCCGAGTCTGTGGGTTGTCTTTCTGAGGCAGCTGCTCCTTCTTCTTGATCATTATGGATGGCTTTCTCCCAAGAGGGCCCTTTCATGCTTCCTGAAAGTTCTGTAAGGGGAACTGTCCACTTCGCTCCAGTCATGGATCCTGAGCTAGCAGATTTAATTGGCAAGGTCGGCAGAGAAGTAAAAATCTGAACGGGCCATTGAGAGTCAACTCCTCAAGCCCGACAAGAGAGGAATAAAAGTTGGAGCGAGGAGATGAGACGCCTGGCCTGCCCTCGGCCAGCTTGTCGAGGGCGCCTTCTGCTTTCTGCACTATAAACGAAGGGCATTCTCCCACTCTGTCCAGGGTCCAGCATGCTTCTCTGGGATCCGGCCCGGGGCACGGCCCCACCACGCAGCAGGTAGAGAGTGACTTCTGCCAAGTCACTTAACCACCCAATCTCAAGTTCCTCATCTGTAAAATTGGGATAATATTTCTCAACCGACATCCCGGGTTCCTAGCGATAAATATTAATGTCCACAGAGGGCTTTGAGATCCTGGGGTGAAGGATGCAGCAGAGTGTTATTTTTATGACGTTGCAGCTTCCATAAAGCATCAAATTCAATGAGAAAAGGAGAGAGGGGGCACTGGACTGGAACCAAGAATAATGCAGGCAGCTGCTGCTCAAGCTTCCCCCACTGCTAATGCTTCTCAACAGTCACCTGCAAGTCCGCTGCTCCTCTAGTCCTGGGGCTTTCATTTCTACTGGTGACCTCGTTTCCCCTCCCCCTCCTCCAAGAGTTGGAGTCCCTATTTAGCATCATATTAATATGGAACTTCATAATGCTGATATGGATCTGTGTATTACAAACATCAGGGGGCCCGCCTGGCAGTCTGCTGGCATCAACATGCCGCTCAGCAGGGAATCTGTGTTCGAGATTCCAGCATGGGCCAGCCTTCCGGAGCTGGCTGGTCGCCCACATCCGAGCTGCCCAAGCAGCGCCTTCCCCTCCTCCTCTCCCTCCCAGAAGAGACTTCCAAGCCCCCAGGCATGAAAAAAAAAAAAAAAGTGCAGACTGCTGTGACCAGAAAAGATGCTGGTTTTATTTTAGGATAAAAACTTAGAAGAAGATTCCAATAAGGAAAGAACAATGCGGAAGAGAACTCAAGGGCAATAAGGAAGAAGGAAGGGGAAACTGCTCCCTACCAAAAATATCCTCATGTTGAGTTGGGGACTTCATGCACCCCAACTTCTTGGGAGGGTTCTGTGAGGTCTGAGCGAATGGCTTTCCCCAGGTCACAGGGGAGGAAACTGAGGGTAAGGGAGGCTATGGACCCAGCAAGAACAGTCCAAAGCCAGTATCCATCCTTCTGTCTATTCACGCATCAGTCCATTTGCTGGAGGCAATGGTAGCCCAGCTAGAAGTTGGGCCCAGGCCTGTCTTGCCTTCTAGAAACTTCTCAGAGAAGCTGAGCTCAGTGTCCTCTAGGACACAAGGTTCCCACCAACCATGAAAGCCAGAAATCTGATTTTTACTGCAGGTGGGCCTTGGCCTCTAGCTTCAGTAGTGTCTCAAGCTTCCCTTTACCTCTTTGCCTTCAGCCTCCTCACGGGCCACCTGAAGCTTTCCCAGAGGTTTCTTCCACACAGACACTGGGAAGACTGGTCCCCAACAGCCACACTGTTGGAGCGGAGTTTTGGACTTGGGACAGGCTGGGCAGAGGGTGTCTGCCAAACAAGTGGAGAGAAAATCACCTTCTACAAACTCCTGCCAGGTGAGTAAAATAGCCATTTATTTTTCCTGACAACAGTTATTGTTGAGTTTGTGGAAAAGCAACAAGAACAGTCATATTAATATTTTAAAAAATTGTTGCTGCAGAAAGAGAGTTTTAAAAGTAGAATTATGACCCTCTAAAAAAGAGCTGACACAAATCTCTATTAGCATAATGGCACCATTATGCCATCGAGGCCCCGTTAATGCAGCCCTCTGTCTGTCTTTGAATGCCAGATAAATGGAGCAAGAATGTTAGTCAGGGGTCTGCTCCTCCATCACCAAGAGGAGAGTTTGTATTCGGGGAGCACCCATTAGTGCTAATGGGAGCTACAGATGTAAATCCCCAGGCACTGGGAGGGGAACAGGTCCTTTGGGATTTTCCGCCAAGACCCTATCAGCTTTGATAGGTACTTGGGAGCCAGAAAGTCCTCGCTCATTAGTACAGCTCCACTCTGGGAGCGATTTGCAAGCTTGCCCCAAGTATGAGATTGAGCTAGTCTTCCTCTGCCATGACATCTATAGCCTTCCATGTTTCTTGCCTTTAGATATTGTGCCACCGAAACCTAGTCTAAGACAAATGCCATTTTAATTTGCTTTAGGCGGTGAAGGCCAACACACATTTCAGTGGAGGAAGTTATGTGTTTTAATTGCTTTATGAAGACATAGCATATGCCCTGACACAGTTAAATGATTAACAGATTACTCCAAATGCCTTTGGCATAGAATATCTATATGTTCATTAGCCAGAACCATTTATCTTCTTGATAAAACTAAAATTACTTATACAGCAGGTTTACTTTCTATGATTAATAAATGATAAAAATCTAAATTATCCATCTGAAATGTCTCTTTTTGGCCATTAATCTCACATTTATCAGCTTCAATAACACATATTATTAATACAAAAATTCAGTGTTCCAAGTATTTTAATTTGCAAAGAAAAACAAAACACATTCAATGCAAAAAAAAAAAGTATCTCAATTAGTAGGAAATTCTATAGTGATCCTAAATGGCGAGGAAGTAAACAGAGTTAGCTTTAAATATGCATTATAAAAACAGGAACTCCATGGTATACACAAGCACCAAACTGTCCCCAAAGGGATCCCTCTCTCAAGTACATTTCCAATAGCCAGACATCAGAATTAATGAAGAGCATGGTATCATTCTGTATGTGCTCAAAAGGACAAAATTAAGATCACGCTCAGAAATGGAGCAGTAACACTGCCATCCGGACTCCACTAAAGGTCACAATACAAGCTTTGCAGTGGCCGAGAAAGTCAGCTTCGGAGGCCCAGGTTTAGCCAGAGGGGAAGCCTTGGGAACTGGATCCTTCTGTCAGCTTTTTTAAATGTTTAAGACCGTCTGTCCTCCAATTAAACTGATCAAGGGAGTCCAGGATGGTTTGTTAGCGCCTCTGCTCTGGAGGACACTCATTAAAAGTCCCAAGGCTGATTATGGACTTCCGTCTGGGCTCTTCGCTGCTGCTGTCAGCTGCTGATTTCTCTGAATTCCAACTGCCAGGGGAACTGTGGAGACCAAGCAGGAGCAGCACTTCCCTGACTGCCAGGAAAGGAGGAGAGAGACATCTGCCGCTGTCCTGAGTCACCTGTTACTTACCTTGGTGACTCACTCCCCTAGAGGAGCCAGGACAAAACAGCTCCTGAAAGGATGCACATGCCTGTGCTTGTGCTTGGTGTGCACACTGAGCTGTGTGCACAGACAGACCTGCATCTTCCTGGGAGGCCAAGGGGACAGGACATGCACTGAGCCAAGGCACTCATGTCTCCCCCTCCCGGCAGTCACTGCTTAATAAGGAGAACAGACTAATAAGCAAAGCATTGCGATGTAATGTGATCAGTGCCAGGCAAAGAATAACTGTGGTTCTATGTCTGTGGACTCAGATTTTAAGAAAGGAGGAGCGAGGAAGCAGGGTAACCCTCTGGACAAGGGGACAGACAAGGAGCGACAGGTTAGCCAGAGAAGGAACAATGCTGCGGTTGGAGGGGAGACTACATGCAAAGGCCCAGAGGAGCAGGAGAAGCCTTAGTTCCTCATCCATTCATTTCTACCAGTCACTCAATGAGTACTGTGCTAGCTTCTTTTGCTATGACCCCTTGAAGTCCCACCACAGTGGTTCATTCTGTACGTGTGCATTGTTCTGGTGCGGGACCCACCAGCACCACCGTCAACTGAGCTGTAGCAAAATGAACATGGAGTTAGGGTCAGTCCAGCATCCCAAGCTCCGTCCTGCCCCGGCAAGGGCTCAATAATGATACGATAACCGCACATGGCATATGTCGAGCATTTAATGTATGCTGGGCATTTTATATGCATTAACTCAGCCAAGCTTCACAATAATCCTATGAGGTAGACACTATCATGATCTCCACTTCACAGAGAAGGAAACTGAGGCAAAGAAAACTTTGGAATCTTGCATGTGGTCACATGGCTAGTAAAAGTAAAGTGCCTAGAGCAAACCCCAGGAAAGGTGGCTTCAGAGTGTGTGCTCCTAACCAGTTAGCTACTCTGCCTCTCTTGGATGTCCTGTTTTCCTCATATTCAAAGTAGTAATACTGATGATTCATTGGGGTTTAACGAATAACTTCAATGTAATGCTGAAGAATACTTTTGTCAATTTGACTGGCTTGGGAGCTACCTAGAAAATTAGTAAAGCACATTCCTAGGTGTTTCTGAGTGAGCCACGGAAGTGTGATCTTGGGTACTGTGTGTGGTCCCTGGCCACTTCCTGTCTGGTGCTGTTCCCCTGCCCTGCTTCCTGGCCACCATTAACTAAGCATCTTTGTTCTGCCAGGCCCTTCTGCCATAACGTTTCTGTTTCTGCCTTGGAGCCTGAATCCTCTGAAACTCTAAACCAAATGAAACCTCTCTTCCTTTAAATTGTTGTTGTTTGGTTGGGCATTGTGTCCCAGCCATAGGGAAACTAATTCATACCTTCATTACCAAGCATACTGTGCACTCAAGAATTACTGAGTTCCTTTATCTCTCCCAAGTTTATCCCTTTCCAGAGTCTGCGTCACATCTGTGCTGTTGCATGAAGACTTTTCTAGACATGGAATCTATATTGACTGTTTCCTTCTCTGAAGTTCTTTTCAGCTTAGCATAATACAAATGGCGACTCTGGCCACACTGCTTTGCATTGTTCTCGGACTGTTTCATTCTCTCACATTTCACAAGAACATGATATATAATCAGGTCTTGTCTGCCTCTGGTGTCTCCCCCATGGCCATTGCTAGAGCAAGAGTGTTCTAAACACTTTGGTAGAACACAGAATGAGTAAATACTACAGGCATTCACATATGAAATATTACATACTGGGAAGTAAATCAAGTAATTTGTAAATTAGTTGAGATAAGAGTAATTTGTATGTGTCTCCATCCATTCAGTAGATTCGACGGAATTTAATTTTCAAGTTATGTTCAGATCTTCCAGCTAAATTGTCCTGTTTGCTTAAATTCCTATTCTTTTTTAACATCCCAAGTCAAAAATCTTAACAAACTTGTATGTGGGTATTCATGTTTCACTCTCCAAGGTATGAAATGCCCTCCTACATGCAGGTCGATGACATTAGTTTAGGAGGAAGCAAACATATTAATAAAATACATCAACACTCTCTACTGACAATAAATTTTAAGAATAATTGACCTCATACGTCAAGCCACTTTGCAAGTGGCTTTGGATCCTAAGTCCTATAAACTCTTAACTAGAGGCAGGCTTCAGGCTGAGCAGAAAAAGCAGTGAGCTGGAGTCCGATTTGGCTTTGGGCTACAGTCCTGCCACTCTCTACCCACGTGATTTCCTCAAGTGTCACTTTGCTGTTTGCAAGAGTTTTTGTATGGAAGACACTTTCCACCTTGAAAACGTGTTATTAGTACCTGCTACTGCTGCCGTAATTGGGGCCAGGAACCAATAAGAATTCTATGGATTAGAAATAGGAATTACACTATGTGCAAATGAGGGATGTTAGTGGACCAATAAGGGACAAGGCTGGTCATCCTGGGCTGAGTGGATTTCTGGGGTTCATTAGCAAAGCAGAGCCCTGTGACACAAGGGAGGCAGGTAGGATCCAAAGGACACAAGGGAAGGTTTTCCTGGTGGTGTGCACCCCACCAAGAATTAGCCAGAGTAGAGAGTACGGCAGAACAACAAACACCTTCTAGGGGTGCCTATACCCTACTCACAATGGCAAAGATTCTGCAGCTGGTCTGCACAGTGCACTAGAGAATCCTCTTTGTTTCCTTTAATGGGGTGCTCTATAGATAAGAAATAAGGTATAGAGTGAAAAGATCATGCACTGGCTTCCTCAGTCTTTCCAGACTGCTGGTCAACAGAAAACAAAGCAAAAAACAGAAAGCACTTACATTCCACAAACCACAAAACTCAGGAGAAAGAAAAATAGAAGCTCATCTCTACCTGTTTTCTGGGACAGAATAACCATTTCTTGAAAGATACAAACTCTCCCATTTGCTAATCTAGGCCAAGAATTAGCACTCATGGCCCATGGGCCAAATCCAGCATGTGTTTCCGCAACCCCATGAGTTAGGAGTGGTTTTTATATTTGTAAATGGTTGCACACAACAATACAGGAAGGATATTACTTTTTGACATATGAAAATTAGATGAAATTCAAATTTCTGTGACCATAAATGAAGTTTTTTTTTTGGATCGTGGCCATGCTCCTCAGTTTCTGTGGTATCCATAGCTACTTCCATGCTGCAACAACAGAGCTGAGTAATTGCGACAGGGACCTTCTGGCCAACAAAGCCTAAAATATTTACTAGCTGGCCCTTCACAGGATAATTTTGCCAACCCCTTGTCTAAGCCAATCAGACTCTTTCAGTTTGTGAAACTGACCTAACATGGCTTAGCTGCTACCTGATCAAACTCTTTGTGACCTTAAGACTAGATTTCAAATGTGACAGTTGATGTTAAAGAAGGCTGCAAGACAGCTGGGACATTTTCTTGACTGTTGCCTCTAATTTACCATCACTCCTCCATGTAAAACATGCACACACACACACACATCCTAAATTCTAATTTCTATCTCCTCAGTGTTCATATGTTCAGATTTCCTCCGTCTCTCAGGATGGTTTTCCATAGCTGCCAAACCAGCAAGACTGTTTCTCATCTAATGGCAAACTGGAGGAACTATCAACCATGGACTGATTGTCCTAGAACTTAATATGAATGTCAGATGCTCCTACTAATTATACTTCAGAATGTTACATAATTCCTTTTATCAGTAACACTTTAGTTTTTGTCTGCCAAATCCCGTGTTTCTTTTTTTCCTGCCGAACTGGGTCAGTTATAGTCTAATTTTTATAGGCACATTATACTTCGCACTGGTCTCTAAATAACAAACACATCGCTCCTATTACATACCTATTAGCTCTCATTTTAAAATAGTCTACCTTTCTAAAGAATAGACCTCCTTATCAAAGCACCATTCGCCCTGGGCCTGAACTGTGTCAGAACAAATCCCAAGAAGCAGGAGGGTAGAGAGGAAAGACCATGAACCCCACGTGTGACGCCACTGGGTGCCATAAACTAACTGATTCTGGACAAATCCCAGGACCTGTCTGGACTTTGGTTTCATTTCTGATATATAGGGTGAGCTTTTCTGGATCACAAGGAACATTTTCATTCCCACATTCCCTAATTCTAGAACAGTCTTCCACTCATGTATTCAAGTTATTTAGCATCATACAAGAATTTAAAATGTTAAGTGGAAGTTTTCATCAGATTTAAGGTTTTGTTCTGTATTTATCCTAAGAAGCAGGAAGGAGCAATGTTATTTGCCTTAAAAGAATAGGGCTTAAAGTGCAAAGAGGTGGGCCAGGAAACCATTGCTTTTTACTGCAAGCATTTTTTGAATCACTGAATTTTTAAAAATTTGCTGTTATCCACGTTACTAATATTTAAAAACATGTTTAAATTACAGCTCAAAGGGAGTTTAAATTTCTTCCAATTCATATCTTGATAAGTGAAGCTACATATACTATTGAATTTTAGAAAGGAGTATTGATTTTACACAGACTTCTCAGGACCATTGTAGGGGGGAGCAGCGCCCTAAAAGACTCTAATGCCCCTTTCAGTGCCAGACTCTACACTTCTGCTTCTTCTCAGTTTTTTCACTTTTTCTCTGCATCATTCTCATTTGGAACAATTTCTCTTTACTAGGAACTAGGCAGGTGGAAAGTCTCAACTTTTAAAGTTCATTTATGTTTATGTCCTCCCAGAACAACAACAAAAATTAATGAGATTAAAATAAAAATATTTTATTTCTTCAGAACCCCCAAAAAATCATTTAAAACGGATCTTGCATGAGATTTATTCCTTCAGGCTAAAATAAAGCATTAGAGTTTTTTTGCTAAAGGAAACATTTCCTCAAACTGAAAGAAAACAGAGCTGTAATGGAAATATGAATGCGGGTTTTGCAGTTGCAACCATCTAATATAACATTAGAATTCTGCATTTGTGAATTGCTCTAATTTTATGTACATATATTATTCCACGGGAATAGCATTTCCTTCGTTTTATAGATTTTTTTCACTCATATAATTGGTGATATAATTACTTGCTCTTATAAATCTAAAAATTAGGAATTCAAACACAGACCAAAAAAAGAGAGACTTGATTCTTAATGGCTTAGCCGTTTCCCACCGATATAGTCTCAACCCTTCAGTGGGAATAGATAGCCTTTGTGCACCCAATGATCAAAGATTTCTAAACCAGCCTTCTTGAAACATACAAATCTACAAACTTCTCATACAACCTTAGGTTCACAAGCACCATTCCGGTTCCTGGTCTCATTTCCTTGAACCCTGACCTCTTAACTCACCTGCAAATCCAAACTGCCAGTAGCAGAAACAAATCCCAGATGAAAAGAACCAGAACGCTGAGCACCTCTGTGCAGGCTCTTTGCAAGTGATGGCAATATGAGGTGGTAGTGATAATAATGGTGATGATAGGATTTTCTTATTTAATATTTGGCAGCCCTTTGAGGTATCTATTGTTGTCATCATCATTTTACAGACTGGGAAACACAGAATTTAACACAGTGAGGGTAGGTAAATTAAAACATTCCTGAAGCTCATGGTGGAACCAGGATGTAGATCAGTTTTGCTACAGACTAGCATTAAGCGGGCCTCTTCCCTTTCCAGGCACTCCGGAGGAATTATCAACCAGTCCTAGGTCTTCACCTGTGCACATGTGAAGCAGGAGGCAATCAGACAGCAAGAAACCACAATGTCTCTGGACATTGTGGCCCTGGTGGCTCCAGCACCATTCCCAGTGAGAGACAGACAGGTATGGAAGCAGGATGCATCCTAGGTACCCACAGTCCTCTTCAGCTGTCTGAAGGATGCATTAAGTTCAGTTAAAACAAACAGTTCCCTGAAGGAAAAGTAGATCGGCCAGGCAAACACTAGGAATGGAGGATCCCAGCAAAGATAATTTCCCACCACTGGAAAACACTTGAAGAAAGAAAGGAATTAACTTTCCTCTTACATGAGGGAAGGAAAATAGCTTTCGAGGCCAACAAGATTGAGACAATGTTACTTTCTATTACCCCTATGAGCTTGGACACTCTACAGAGGACATTCTTCCCCATCCTTCCATTTACTCCTATGTGAATGGGAACCATTATGTAATTCTGGTTGCCATGAGAATTAACTGTAGACAACCACACACACCCCAAAGCTCCATTACCTAAATTGTCATCCCAATTCCCTAATTCAAAACTTTTTTTGGGGGGATGACAGTTTAATTGAGATATAATTAGCAAATAAAGTTGTATAAAATTCAGTTATAAATAGACTTGTGTAAATTTCATGAACGTGATGATGTGATAAACAGAACATTTTAATTCCTTCTTTAGATCACCTTTTTCCATGTAATCCATTTCCTCATCCTGATTTTTTTTCTTCTCCTTCCTCTTCCAGTCTCTACAGTGAATCAACCTTGCCCATTCATCCCCTCATAGAAGTCTCTAAAATTTTGGATAAAATGTTTTTTTTTTCCCTATGCACATCTCACTGATTGAAAATATTTGCCCACTGCAGTGGGATGCTAACAATTAGATGCTTTGGCCCTTAAGCATCTGCCTGACCATGGATTTCCTGCATCCCTAACTTGGCACAGAGCCACGAGCGTGAGCCTAGCACAATGAATGGGAAACTTCCACCTTCCCTAAGGGGCAGAGGGCACTTTCCCTGAAAGCAGAAGGAAGAAAAATCTCTCTGATGTCCCCTACAGATTCCAGCTTTTTGCTCTAGGAAGTCCTAGATGAGCATCCTTTCCCACAAGTCTTGGCAGCTGAGTTGCAGTCCCAGGCAATAGAGAGAAATGCATCATTTCCCAAGAGATGCAGACAAATTCTCTCTCCTCTGCAGAAACCTTCAAGTTTCCATGAGCCCGTCTCTACCTCATCTATCAGAGAACAGGGCTTGTCATTGAATCATACATCATGTTTTGAAAATACTCTGTATCACAAGTGGAGCATTTCTTAAAAACAAGAAAATTGCCACATGGGTTTCACATGATAGACTGAGCCACATGGGATCCATTCTGCTTCCTGGTGAAAATGAGGGGCTGGCAAAGGTCTCCCTGGGTCACCTGATAAAGGTGAGGGATCAAGTGCCCCACTTTTGCTTAACAACTTCTAGAAACTACACACAGGCCATTTTCAAACAATTCTTATACCTGTTTTCATATTTAGCAATGTCCCATGGAGAAGGCAGAGCACACTCACGATGTGGCAGAGGCTAGCTCTGTTTCAGCTCTTCTGATTCTTGCCAGTGCTCAGTGATGGCACGAGACCTGAACTTCGACTAGTTTCTGTACTTATCTCTGTGTTCCTCTCATAGTTTTACATTGTAGTCCCTAATGTAATCCACTTTCTCTTGCTGATTTTGTTCTCTTTCCTCTTCCAGTCTTTCTACAGTGAATCAAGCTTGCCCATTCGTCCCCTCATAGAAGTCTCTGAAATTTTAAAATGATTTTTTTAACACTAAAAGTATATTCGGAAAGCACAATGTTTGTACTGGGTTACTGGGTCACCTGCCCTCCCTGCTCCCTGCCCTCATTGTTACCACAATCATTAATGTTCCCAGCTCATCTCTGATTTGATCACCATGCTCAACTCCTCTCATTCATCATGTCATTTAATCCTGCGAGACACCTACTATTTTCATTTCCATTTGAGAGACAATACCAAAGTTTAGAATAGATGAAGTAGCTTTCCTAAGATCAGACATTCATCATAGGAAAAGTCAGCCCTAAAACCTAGATCCAGGGTAAGGAGAAAGTCAGCCCACTGGAATGAATCACAATTCCTAGATGTGTTCTGCTTAGCTTTACAAAACAGTTCTCTTAGCAACACATTCTCTCACTCCTAGAATGAAACCCACATGGAACCCAATAGAAATCACTGTTTACTGTTTAACTCGAGCACTGATTTATTGAGAAGAGAATTTCTATTAAGTGATCCAACTTGTAGATGTAGGAAGAGCTGGAGAAAAGCAGAGAATATAGTTTGACAGACCTCTCTACCATGGCTCTGTTATGACTTGTATCTAGGTTTCTCCCCAAAGCCTCATGCACTCATATAAGGGTCTTTTCAGAGGTAGCTGGATGTAGGGCAGTGACAACAAAACATTTAGAGACCAAGTGCCCAAACTGCAACCCAAAACTCACTTATTCATTTCAGCACTGCAATTAACTTCAATACTGAGGTTTTAGTTTAAATAAATAAATAAATAAAAACCTCATACACTTGGCTTACATGCTGACAGAGGACTTTGCATGCCCACTGTGGCATATGTGCCGTAGGCTCACCACTACTGATCTAGGGTGTGTGATAAGTAAATGGGTTTAGCATAGTTCTGGGTGTGGATAATGGAAGCCCTATTCTGAGCATGGGTGGCACCAATCAATAGGCTAGTAGTCTGGATGGAATATAAAGGGAAGGAGGGAAGGCAGGCTTGCTGCTTGCTGCTGTTGCTTCCTGCTTGCTGCCTTCTGCCTGCCACACCATGAACTGTTTCTCCTCTGCAATGCCCCTCTGCCACACCACCCTGTCCTGAAGCCAGACAACTATGTACTAAAACCTCTGCATACATGAGCTGAAACAAACCTTTCCTGCTTTAACTGTGGGTGTTGGGTATTTTGTCTCAGCAAAGAGAAAAGTAACAAGACAGTGATCCAACTTGTAGATGTAGGAAGAGTTGGAGAAAAGCAGAGGGTACATTTTAACAGACCTTTCTGCCATAGCTCAGGACAGAGCATTGGGAAGCCAGCAGCTAGGTTTATTCTCAGTCTACCATGGGCTTGCTGTGAAACCTTGAGCAATCCAGTGCTTATTTCCTTGTTTGCAAATTATTCTAGCCCATCTCACCAGGTTGCTGCATTAAGTAGTGTCTATTTACTTTCCAATACGGAAAAGATACATCCTCACTCTCACATGCATTTCCTCGACCTTCATCTTTCCAATATAGTTATTTCATCGTTTTAAAATAAATGTTCGATGTTTACATTTATCAAAATGATTTAAATATTTTCTCTGCTGTAGTGTGACATAATTAAATTTTCTCCCATAAATAGTGGGGTTTTTTTTGTTCTCCCTGGATCCTGGATTTAATAATTCTTATTTCTTATTTCCTCTTTTTCTTTTCTTTTTTTTTTTCATCCTATGCCAAAATCTTGTCAGAGCTGAAAAATGTCTCTCTATATGTGCAAATACATCAGAAAACTGATCAGTTCCATTTTTTCCCCTGGGGAGACATCTCTCCAAGAGTCCTTAATCCTTCTGCTCTGATCTGAACTGGCTTCTCTCCAGGCATTCTGCAGAGGTAATATCCAAAGCTCCCTTTTGACATCATTGCAGAAACATCTATGACCTCTTTTTGGGTTTGGATCTCTCATTTTCTATTTCTCACATCTTCCTTTTTATTGGTTTATTTTCTTGTTTTTTCTGGCAAACATCCTTTAGTAGCTTTCTGAGAAATTTATAAATAAACTACCTATCTAAAAATGTCTTATTCTATTCCAAAATTTGATCAATTTTACATTCATTATCTTATTTAGTTCAGTAAGATGTCTTCTATTTTTACTCTCATGGCAATGAGAGACAGTGGCAAAATACTCACTTCTCTGTTGAGAGTCAGTTAAAATTTGGAATACAGTTTTGTATTTTCTTTATGTTTCAAATAGTGTTCTTCCATTGAGAGTCTCAATCCTTTACATGGGAACTTTGTTTTCTTTTCTGGGATTATTGTATGTTCTCTGTATTCCACATACTTTGAAATTTTTAAATGGTGAGTGTGTATGTGTGTGTGTGTGTGTGTGTGTGTGTGTGTGTGTGTGTTTCATTCACTATGCATTCAAAAGCTAGCATTGAGTAAACTCATATCTCAGTTCAAGGAAATTTTCTTGTATTGTTTGTTTAACAGTTCCCTTGCCTCCATTTCATTTGGTATCTTTCTGAAGTGCTTATTCTTTGGCGGTTAGATATTCTGGGCTCTTCCTCAATCTTTTTTTCTACTTTCATTTTTCTTAGAGACTTTTCTTAAATGTATTTTTGAGCCATTCCATTGTCTTATTTCTACTTTCACATTTTTAATTCCTAAGAGTTCCTTCTGGTTTTCTGCATGTTCCCTTCTATACTAGTCTGTTCTTGTGTGATAGCTCTAATATACTCTCTTATCTCTCAAAAATAACCAGAAATTTTTTTGACATTTTCATCTGACCTGCACTGCCTTGGAGTTTCCTCCATTTATTTCTTGTTTATGTTTTGGTCTCTGGCTTTCATTTAGAGGACTTCCAGGAATGTCTGGTCATCTGCTCTGTTGAAGAGTAAAACATCTGAGGCTTAGTAGAAGTAGTAGGGTGCACAGAAGAGGTTACAGATGAGCTTTACTGCACTGTGACATGGAGGAGGATTGATTTTTTTTCATGAGACACCTTTTTTTGGACTGCTTAGAGTCTCCAGAAAGGAATTCTTTGCTCTCTCTTCCAGAGAGTGCGAGGTCAGCTGCCAGCACATTGGGAAAGAAGAGAAAACTAAGTCTCATTGTTTGTTTTGCAGATTTTTGCATGAAATTTTAATATTTTAATTATTTCACATTACCTGTCCCTCTACTGTGCCTAATCAGACCCAGTCCAGATCTCTGGTTCAACCTTGTTAGAATACAAATTTCCACATTTTGTTCCAGTGGGGTCCATTTGTGCGTTCTGTGAACTTGCTCACCTATTTTCCACATGCCCTCGCCTTCTATGATTCCTGCTCTCCAATTCCTGAGCATTTCCAAACTCTAACAGGGCAAAACAGCCTACTTTTTGTTGATTCCTTCCCCTATAAGCTTAAATTTCACTATTAGTTTAATGTCATGCCAAGTCAGTTACCATTTGTTTATTCTCTTTTGAGCTTTCAAAATGTAGTTGGCATTTCTTTACCAATGTCATCTCCTCTCTCATTTTCTTTGTCCTTTGAGGTTTAAGTCTTTTTTAAAAATATCTTTGCTGTCTTTTTGTAGGGTTTAAAGATGCAATATTTCAACCAAGGTGTCATCTCTACTCCTCCCTTCACTTTATATCTAAAGCTTTCTCCCTTACAGTGAGTATGAAGATAACATTTTTAATGGCCATCTAGCAGTGTATCTAACTATTCACCTATACCTGCAAATTCACAATGAGTCTATATTTTGTTATTATAAACAATATCAAGATAAACATGCTTTCACATGAAGGTTTGTCTTTGGCTCTGATGATGTCCTTGAAATCTATTTCTAGAAAAATAATGCCACTTTAAAAATTATGAATACACATTATCTGATAATTTCCAAAAGAAGGTAATGAATTACCTTCAGCCCCCAAAAGGAGGCTGTAGCAGCAGAAGATTGATATCATTGTTGCCAACACCATCATCAATGTTATCAGTTCTCAAAATCTTTACCAATTCCATCTTGTTGCTTAAATTTGCATTTCTCTGCTGATAAACGTCACTACAATTTTTTTCATATGTTACCAATGTAATTACATATATAACATGTATTTCCTTTTGATTCCTTATGAAACAGACTCATTTCCGGTGAAGTAATATATTATTTCTTATTTGAATAAATAAGAAAGACTCGTTTATTTGTTAAAAACATCAATCCTTTTAGGCCAAATTTACCTTTGTCGAGTATTTTTATTTGCTTATGACATTTCTGATATAAAGCATTTTTACATTTGTAAATCATCGCGAATATTACTCTTTTTATTTATACTTAGCCTTCCCACCCCATGATCAGACAAATGTTGTCCAAGATATGTTCCCTTTTAAAAATACGTCTTGAATGTTTTACATTTTACTCTTTTCCTTCAGGAATTTAATTGGTATATTTGCTCCTGGGCACTTAACTAGGTGGCTCAGTCCCATCGGGAGCATAGTTTGCCAGTTCCTCAGCTCGTGAGTAAAGCACCCGTGATTGCATTCTACACTTACTACTGACAGGATCTCATGGGTTATTTTGAGCCCATTTATCTGTTGATTCTTACTCCAGAGCATCCTGTTTTAATTTTCATTAACTTTATTGAACAGTGTGATAGTATCTACCAGAGAAATGTCTGCTCTGCTGCTTTTCATTTTTATTATTTTTTAGCCCTCTCATTCTATTTATTATTCAAGATGAACTTTAGAGCACTTGGTCAAGTTTCCAGAAAACGACAGGCACAACATGCTTTCAACTAGAATTACATTAATTTGCACATGCGTTGGAGGAGAATGAAAGTGTTGACAGTGTTCCTTCCTCCTTTCTAGGAAGGTGACACCTATTTCCTTGCATCTAGGTCTTCTTTTATACCTCTGGATAAAGTTTTATTGTTTTCTTCATGTAGAGTCTGTGTAATTAATAAGTTTATTCATGGATGTTTTATATGTTGGCGCTATGCTGAATGATTTTTGCCTTCATATTTTCTAACTGGTTATCACTCTTATGTCAGAAATTTATTAATTTTCATGTATTATTTTATATTGAATCAACTAATTCAATTGCCATCATTTCTAACAATTTGTTAGTATTTCTAAATATCTTTGCTTTCTGATGAAAACAAACATTTTATATAATACAATATTTTTTGTCTCTTCTGTATCTTACTTGTTTGCCATGTAGTTGTAGATTAGCATAAACAGAATTGTGCACAACATTGTCTTGATCATAGTTTTAATGTAAACACTTTCACAATGAGAATAATAATTGCTAATTTTTATTGAGTGTTTATGTTAGTCATTTTGCTGAATGTTTTATATGAATTATTTCCTTTCATCTTCACAGTCACTTTAGGACAAAATTATTACTGTAATCCCATTTTAAAGATAAGAAAACTGAAGCTTTAAGTATAAACATTATCTAACTAGTCAACAGCAAAGCAGGATTCAAAGCTATATTAATTCGACACCCGATTCTGCCTCCCAAACAATATATTTCAGTAGTTCGAATAAATCCTACAAGTTGGCGACAGGTGTTTCTAAGGATCACTGTGAAAGATTTTGCTGTGTGTGTGTGTGTGTGTGTGTGTGTGTGTGTGTGTGTGTTTCTTGTCTCTTTTGGTTCTTTGTTTGTTTGATTGATTGGACTGAGAAGGGGGAAGAGAAGAAGAAGAGCAGGTGGATTCTAAGCAGACACAACCTAGACACAAAGCATACATTAAGGATGCAGGAAAAGTACAACAGAAGATGCTTCACCATACTTCAAGATCAATTACAAAGGAAAATAATATATTTCTAAGATTCCCCCAAATGCATTTAAGAATATTAGTACTACTTCCACATAAATAAAGCTACACCATGTAACCACTTGACCATTTTGGTTTCTAAATTTTCTTAAGAAAGCATTTGGTTCTCATTAGTTCAGATCTTTGATTCACTGAACATTTGCCCAGGTAAAGTTAAGGTGATTTGTGCTGTTTGAGTCACATCTTGGCAAGAAGCTGACTTGGGAGAGATGGTGTGCCACTTTTTTCAGTGTGAAAAAAGGAATCTAGCAATGCTAAAAATAAAATCTTTTAGAGTGTTATGCAAAATTATGTATTTCTGCAACATATGCCCAGATTACTGACTGTGTAATAGCCCTGCTGGACTCCCACCACTGCATGAAGCCCATGCCCCAAGCATTATGATCAGCTCGGCAAGCATGAACATCTTGCTTTTCCACCAACAAATTCACTGTTGAATTTGGTAGGCAAAGCTCTTCCTTAGAAACGATTACATAAAGGCTTTAGCTTTAAATGTCACACTCTCTTAGGAAGGGCACAGTGGATTAGAGCTAATTAGGTATTCATACAAGAACACAATTTCTTACAGGCTGTAGGAAAACTTACCCTTGACCCTTGAACAGAGAGGCAGCCCAATCTGAGCAAATAAGCACAGGACTGCACTTCAGAGCCAGGTTCTAATCCTGGCCCTGCTGGGCAGCCCTCCCAACATGCGCCTCTCTGCCTATTCATTTGATGACTTATACTAATAACATTGCTGCTATTTCCTTCATAGGGCTTCCATGAGTTTGGAAAAGGATTATAAATGGAAAAGTGCTTTTGAAAACTGAAATACACTTGACATGTGTAAGGAAAGATCCAACAGTTTTCAGCAGCTCTCCCTAAAGAGCAGTCATATTTATTGCTCACCCGAACTCCTCTGAAAAAGACAAACAGTCATCAACAGTAATGGAGTTCTGCAGAGAGCCAGCCTGTTTCCATTTCAATTCAAAGCCCTTGAGGCAGCAAACTTTCAATCCAGGCACTGCCCCTAATTGTCGAGTACATTTGTCTGTTTCCCCAGTATATGTGGTGAGCATTTATAAAGATCCTTTCCATCTATCAGGCAGTGGGTATCAAAATGTAAAGGCTAAAGGAGAAATGACCTATTTTACATGGACTTTCCAAGAGGCCTTGGAGACTGATGCCATGTGATTCCGAGACCACTTGATAACTCGAGTTCTGGGTCACCACGTGCCTCCTACTCCTCTCAGTCCCCTCAGCCAGTCATTTCTTTGTACCCTGTAGAGTGGCTCTGTGTGCTGGAGACTGAGCTTAAATTGAGCTTGAGACAGGGGCCCTGGAATGATTGAGTAGTGAATTAAATAGAAAATTGCAGCTTTTGTGCCTTGAGTGAGAGAATCACTGCCTTCAACCAGCTGCTCCAACTTGAGTATTTCTCACTTCTTCTGACATTTTTTTCAACAGGAGAATTTGATATAAAACATATCTGTCTCCTTAGATACTCAAGAGCTGCCTTTTCTCCTCAACCTTCTTTTAAAATCTGCCTTCCAAATGGTCCTTAGCCATCACTGATGTGGGCTGTCGCCTGTACAAGACAATGCTCAGGAAGGAGTCAGAAAAGGGACAAGTGTGCCTCTCAAATCACCCAAGGTTCACTGGCCCCACTCGCAGCCAACAGCTGTGAACGTGGCCCGTGCAGCCCGGATGTGAGAGGGAAAGATACCACAGAGAACACTGATTTCTTAGATTAGCCGCTTGGGTTTTACACAAAACTCTTCCTGTCCTGAGAGGTCTTGAAAAGGAATCCAGTTTGAAAACTGTGGACTCCATGGGCTGATTTACTTTCATGTGCTTATTCGTGCCTGAGCACAACAGGTTGTTGTAAGCAAATGAGGCCGCTGGTTCTACACAGTAGACTTGATGTCAACACGCATGCGTTTTGTGCCTGTGCCTGGACCATGTGAGGCCTGAGAGAAGTGGGCAAGTGAATGAGACTCAGGTTCTGAATCTAGTCTTGACACCAATCCCTGAGCCCAGATAGAGCCAGAAAACTATTATGACTTACGTAGTCATTATCCAAAATTCTTGGGACCAGAAATACTTCAAATTTTGGATTTTTTTTTGAATATCCGAAAATATATAAGGAAATATCTTAGGGATGGAACCCTTGTCTAAAGATGAACTTCATTTATTTTCCATATATCCCTTATACAGTAGGGTAATGGTAATTTTATACAATACTTTTAATAATTTTGTACACGAAGCTAAGTTTCCTGGTGTGGAATTTTCTGCTTATGGTATCAAGTTTGGGTTTGGGAGTACATACAGTAATACTCAGTTCACAAACACTTCTTTTCACAAACAATTCTGTTCACTGACAGAAGCATTCGGCAAAATTTTGCTTGTTTGTGATCTCCACATTGGAGGATGAACAGGACAGTGGCCATCTTCCCCCACAAGAACACAAATGCCACCATATTCCCCAGAATCATTACACAGTTAAATTCACGAAACAAGGCACAACTGTATTTTAGATTATAGATTTTCAAATGAGGGAAACTCAGCCCATAGAAGAGAAACACCAAATGCTTTGGCAGCCGCTCTGACTGATCTACAGCTTTTACAAACAGATGTAAAGTCCATGAGTGTGAATAGGTTGAGGATAAGCAAACTACTCAGCAAGGCCTCCAGGTCCCTCACTGCCCATCACACTCCACAGCATAGCCAGCCACTATCCTTCTCCAAACAGGCACCACACGTCTCCTCCCCCAGTCTTTGCTCATGAGGCTCCCTCTGTGCAGAATGCTTTTCCACCACTGCCATCATCCTAGAAAGCCCTTCCTCTTCCCCAGAGACCCGACTCAGTGTTCTGTAGGATGAAAATACACAGAGACGCCATCCCAGGTCTCTCCCGGCCTTCTGAGTCAGTGTCTCGTGAATCCGAGAAACACATCGAACGGTTCCCCTTCCCGACCCACGAAGCCTGCCCTTATTCACACAGTCATTCTGCTGGGTCTCTCAGCTTCCATCATACATGCACCTACCAAAAGTCCTTAATATGTTAATTATTTATTAGTTTATCTTTTTAAGTAGAATGGAAACAACTCAAGGGCAGAATCTGTATCTTGTTTCATTTTTATGCTATTTTCACACAGCTATGTGGCCACAACCAGGTACCAACCACTCTTCCAGATGCAATGCATGTTTTTATTCACTTGCACCTTACGACAAATCTACAAGATAGTCACTATCATCATCCCAGTTGCCCAGGAGAGAATTGAGACTTACAGAGTTTAAGTAACATGCCAAAGGTCACCTGCCTGGTAAGGAGTGATCCGTGATGCGAACCAGGCTCTTAACCTGCTAGAGTGTGCTGTCTTTTACCCACTTGTGTCCCCTCGAGGTTGGGCTCACAGGCCTAATATTTCAAATGTGGAGCTCAGTAATCGTGTATTAGCGGATTAATGAGCAGATGATCCGGGCTGGTTATCCCTAGCTAGGTCCCCATGAAAAGTTTCAGGTGGTAGAAGTTGAGAGTGGTGAGCAGATTTGGGGGAAGATTTTAGACAAACTCAAGAAGATGGAAAAGAAGAATTATACCTAAGGACTTAGGTTGCTCAGCCTTGAGAAGCAAAAGTTGAAGACTGGTTTCATAACGATTTTCAAGGCCAGCAAGGCTGATTCCTGAGGACAGTGACTGAGCTGTTTTTCTCCACCTCCAGGGAGGATGGAGGAGTGGAGCTGGGTCTCCACAGCAACGGGCACTGTTTAAATCGGCCACAAAGAAGAATTTCCGTAGCCTAAGCATCATCTGTTAGAGCCAGGAATGAGTTATGGAGAGAGGCGATATTAGGTTATCTATCTTCAGCCTTTTGGACTTGCTTCTGCTCAGAGTGAGGAACGTGTGGGAGGAAAACAAACAATCCCAAGGTCTCCCCTAGTCTTATGAATCTATAATATTTGAATCTAAGAAATACATCAAACACTTCACCTTCCTTCATATCGTGAATGGATAAATGAATGATTGTCCCCCACATTTAAAGGCAACAACAAAAAATGACATGCAACAGTAAGAAAAGGGGTCTTCTCAGATAACACACTGCCACAAAAACAAGAAGAGACCAAAAAAAAAAAAAAAAATAGAATTTATGTTCTGATGAACCTGAACTCCTTTAGCTTCAAGTCACTTCTTTGCCAGGTCTGTCATATGCTTGACATAAACTTAGGACAGGTAGCCCAGATCCTCAAATGCTGAATTAGTCCCGTCACCACCATTGACTCACTCGATGGATGACAGGACACTGAAGTAGGTTTCTTTAAACATGAAGCAAACTTAAAACATGGACCACTACCAAGGCCAAATATACAGTATCTCCAACATGGAGAAACAAATTCTCTCCAGGAAGCAGGAAAGAACACCAAACCTGCTTATTTTCCTTCCTGTGTCAAAACTGAAACATACAACAGTAATGGAATTGAAAGGGAAAAGTTAGGGCGTACAGAAAGCTATTTTTGTATTCGACGTTATTTCAAAAATATAATTCAGCTTAATTTTGGTTAATAGAACTAAAACCTTACACTTGTAGACTCTTTCACACTGGCCAAAGTTCTTTTGAGCACACATTATTTTTCTGAATTTTATCTTACAAGAGGGTATTGTCCTACTCATGTCACAGAGGAGAAGCTCAGCCAGGTGAGAGGCATGCCTGAGGTCACATCCCTGGGACCATTTCACCTCCAATCAGGTTCTCTACTTTCCAGGTCGACCTTTTTGAGTCCACCTGTTCTGGGTGCAGACCTGAGGGCCCTGGGCCTGTCTTGCTAGGGGCTTCTCTCGCCATCTACACCCAACCTCCCATGGGCACTGTGGACCTTGGAGAACTTAGCTGGTCCAATAATCCTGGGATAGCTGTAATCTCCTCATCAGTGAACGTCTGGTTTTCTAGCTCAGGCTTTCCCCACTTGGAAAGACCCAGTTCATGCTGTCTTCTCTGTGACCTCATCCCTGTCCCAGGTATACAAGTCCCACATGTTAGTTCAGTGATTTCGGCCTCTCTAACATGGCTCTCTCTACACAATGGAGAAACAACCGGTCTTTCTCTAATTCACAGAGATAAGGGATTCTGTGAGTTAATATAAATAAGGTGCTTAAAACTGCTCTTGGCCAATAGTAAGCTCTTGGTCAATGTTAACAATTTTTGATATTATTACATTCTCTGAATCTTCATGGGGCCTCATTTATCTTCCTGGTATACAATGCTCTTATTATAACTCTCCTTTACTATTTTGATAGTTATTCCCCATTCCTATCATGAGCCCAGAGTCCATCTCCTTCAGTGATCTTTTTTCAGATGGTGGTGCCCATCTCCACTTGGCTACTCCAAGGAGAAAAATGGGGTTGTTTGACTCCTCCCACATCCTCATACCTCATGTGTATCAATCATGAAATACTGATGCTGGAACATTCTAGATATTTCTAGACTCTACTTCACTGTCTCCACCATGTTTCCTTAGCCCAGCTAGAACTTACTTAAAGTCAAGAAGCAATTTAACCAGGTATCTGGCTTCCAGTCTAGTTATATCCAGTTTATCTTCCATATCAAATTTAGAATGCTATTTCTAAAAGATAAATTTGATTTCTGTGTGATGTTTCTGCTTAATGCCCATCTCTGACAGCAGAAGTTGTTTGGTCTGGTCATGAAGGACTTTTCTCCTGCCAGTCTTTACACTGGTCTCCCACCACTCCTGCCTCACTCCCGGTGGCTGCTAGCTACACCAGAACAATTAATTGGCTGTTTCCTCAACACACTTTTTAGTCTGACTTTCCATCTTGTCTCTGATATATTCTCTGTTCTGGTCTTTGAGGAGCTATCTTTGTCTGGATTAATTTCTCTTCTTTGTGTAAGAATTAATATCCCTTCCCTCATGTAGTCTCCAAAACCAGACTGGAGGCAGCTCTTTGGTGTTCCTTTGTGGTACTCTGTGATTGTCCCATGGTTAAACAGACCTGCCATCTTCTCCTAACCATGACCTTGAACTCTAGCCCAACACCGCCAGTCACTTTCTCACCTACTTACATATAGTTGTGCTTTGCATATAGTAGTATTCAAAAACATTGAATGGCTAATCTCATGAAATAGATACTAGGTAAATAATAGCTGATATATGCAATGTACACGATGGGTCACTTTTCATTAATTTAGCCATTTAATTCCCACAACAACCTTATGTAGTAGCTGCATAATTATCCTCACTTTGGAGGTGAGAGAATTGAAGAAGAGAGAGTCTTTAAAATTCCCCAGTGGGAAGTTTGGCTCTCGGTTTCCTGGTCTTGACCGTCATTTTACGGTACCTGTCCAGAGAGGGGTCTAATGGTCAATAAAGATATCTGCACAAAAACAGCAGATGTTTTATATCCCAGCAGTAAAGGGAAAGGCAGCAAAGCTCATCCAGGAGATGGTAATCCCTGCTACTCACTAACTAGTCCCGGAACTTGAGGAAGTCACTTTTCCTCATTTTTCAAATGCAAAATCAAGGCCTCAGGGCTAGATCATGTTTGACTTCCCTGAAGATCCAATATGCAGTTCCATTCGGTTCTGCAAACACGCATCCAGGGTTTATTGTGCACCATTCTGTGCCAGGCCTTTGCCCTGGAGGAGTTCGTCTCCTTGCTGCAGACAGGCACAGACGGAGGATATTGACAGATGATTTCAAAACAGGCACTGGGCAGTTATTTTAAAGGGAACCCACCAAGTCAGTAGTCTCAGTTTTTCAGGACGCTGAGGCAGGAAGATCGCTTGAGCCCAGGTGTTTGAAGCCACCCGAACCTCATCTCAGAAAACAAAGCACATAAATGAATAAAGGGAACCATTCCAATATAAAACGTTATCCAGAAATGAGTCCCTGGCCCTTTAATGTCTCCCAACTGACCATTACTCAGATGAAGGAAACATTATCAAGGTCTCACCCAGTGTAATCACCTGAGCCTACCAGCCCAAGTCGGAAGCGAGGCGCCAGGTTAAGTAAGTCTGCAGCGGTCACAGGGCTCCCTGCAGGCATCGGCCTCGCTGTCCTGGAGAAAGAAACAGTGACTTCCACACAGCTGCTGTTGGGTTTCCAGCATGGGTTATACGCTTACATGGAGTTTCAGGTTTACCGTTGATTCTAGAAATTGCATCTAGCTCATTTCCAGCTCCACGGCTAAGCCAGTTCACTCAAGGCAAACAGCTCCCAATTAAAACCCATTCTGTAGAAGTGAATAAGGCATTCTCTCCAACTCTTAATTCACTCAAAAAAAAAAAAAAAAACAAAAATCTAATCAGGGGGACTTCTCAACGGCCAACCTCACCATGCAACTGGGAGAAGAAAGAGATCATTAGAGAATATACTCGGGAGACAGCTGAATAAAAGCGCAGGCTTCAGGGCCAGGCGGAACGGGTTGGCTTCCCCCTTCTGCATGTCAGCAGCTATGTGACCTTGGGGATGTTGCTTAATGCCACCGAGCCTCAGTTTCTCCGTCCACACAACAGGAACAAAACTCTCTGTCTGCCAGATTAATTAGAATTTTAAGTTCAGTTTGGAGCCTGGTACAGAGTAAGGGTTAAAAAAATAAACTAGTAAAAACACATTTTATTAAAGTCTTAATGATTCAGAGATTGATTATTCCATTAGAAGATCATCATGCTTTTTTCCTTTCTCCCTGTTGCTTCCTGCCTGCCCACATCACAGCTGCTTGCAAGCTATTATTCCGTGAGATAAAAAAACGAGATGAAATTCAATTCAGATGGTCCAGCAACAAAAGTGGGAAGAGCCCAAGCACTGGGGTCAGACAGGCCTGAACTTGAACCCTGTGTAGCTCAGGTCAGGTTCCATGATTTTCCTGAATCTTAATTTCCTCGTTTGTAAAATGTGGATAATCCTATCTATCTTTCAGACTCCTTAGGCTTGGGGTATGTGTGTATGTGTGTTTATTAACACATACATACACACACACACACAACACACACAGAGACCACAGTGTTTTGATCGTAGATAGGTACGAAAGTATAGTGCCATTTCCGCTACGACATGTAGTATTTGGCTAAACAGAAGCTTAGCTTTAAATACCCATCTCTGTTACTACCATAGGGGGACAAAAGAGGTCACTCTCACAACAAAGGCCTCCCTTAGGGATAGTCTGAGCACAAACTCAACGGGGTTGACTCTGCATGTGGGGACCCAGCACAGCAATACAGATGAAAGGAGAATGGACCTGCAGCAGAACTCATCAGAGGAAGGGGGAAGCAGACGCCCAGGAAATGTAGCTGAGGCTCTGTGACGCCCTCTCTGCCCGACGCCTTCAGTGCTCAGTGCTGAGAGTCGGGGACAGGACACCCTTTTCAAACCATCACCCCCACTAGCTCTAACCAGGAGCTTCCATCAGCACCATGAATGTCAAGAGTTGGCTGGGGGCATAGAGAATATTTTCATTATGTGCCTTTTGGGAAATTAATAAGCCAAAGGTTCACGGGCTGCTAACAGTGATATGACACACACATTTTTACATAAACATTTGGACTTCATGATTCTAGTTTAAATATTTCATCTACAGAGCTGTCTGAGTCCTATCTTCACATTCTTCCTCCCTTCAATCTCCTTCAGAATGAAGACTGTATATGAGATGCCAACTGTCTAAAGAAAAACATAAACAAAAGATAAAAATCTAAAAGTCACATTAGCATACGAAAAAATATCTGAGTATTTGTTTGGACCCCTGGAGACTCCCCACGTGTCATCCTCCAAACAGCATGCTGAGACTTATTTTGTATCCTTCCCTATTTTTCAAATAATATCCCCACTCACAGCAGAAGGATTCCAGGTTTGTGACAAGCTAGAGGAGTTTTTTCCCCAAAGCTCCTTACTTAACATCAAGCATAGAACAAAACATGCCTGTCAATACCAGTAGTACATTTCACTAAAATTTCTATTGCAGGAGGAAGAAGAAATCTCTCAAAAAGTCACCCTCTTTTTATAAAAATGGAGAATTATTCTTTAAACTGATGACAAAAATCAGCTCACCATGAATCACCACCCTGATATGAAACCTCCTGTCATAGATGAAATGGAAAAATCACAGTTTCACTTTGGCCAACACCACCCATAAGAAAGGCCGCCTGCACAAAAGTGCTCTTTTTACGTAAGGCAGCAGCATTATTAAAAAAAAAAAAAAGAAAAAAAAAAGAAAGAAAGAAAAAGAAAAAACAAGCTCTGGCATCGCTCTTCAGTATTGTTGTCTAATTAAATGGCAATGGAGTGGATGCGTAAAAATATGCATTAGAGGTGTGTAATGTGTAATGTGAAGAAGAGTAATCAAAGCCATTCGACAGGATTTAGGACGGGATTTGAGTTGGCAGCTTACGAGACAGGAGCATATAATTTTGCTAATTTGAAATAGGTATTGTAACATATAAACATTACTGCTTTGCATATTTTAATGAAAACTGCCTCTACGCCAAAATGAATCCTTTAGCTTGAACTCTGCATACCACAGAGTTTCTACTTATTATGAGTTCAGCATAAATAAGGAAGGCACGCAGGCTGCATTAAAAGAATGGTCACCTCATTAAAATAGATTAAAGCCAAGCCCCTACTCCAAGCTACTTGAACACCATAAGTAAGTCAGACGACAGGTGTTGTATTAAATTTTTGTATTACAATGAACTTGTACTCACACAAACCAAATCTGTATGTTTCCTTTGATATACACCTGCAACTTGTTAATTCAAGGGACTTTATTAAGAAAGTATACATTTAGCAACATCTGTAGATTTGTAAAACTTTATTAGCTTGCTTGAGAATCGAGAGTAAATTCATTTGGAGTCTTATTTTCATGGTTGGTAAAGAAATGGAAACTAATGATGATATGTCCCCAATGGATGTGCCTGAAGGTAATACAGTTCTGCAAATAGACTCATATGTATTCCTGAGATTTGGGGCTAACAGTTTTGAGAGATGTGGGCCCCGCCTGGAGCTGAGGACATCACTTACCTGCCATCCTGCTTCTCGCTGGAGTCCTTTTTTCTAGTCTTCTGCCAGCCTGGAGGAGGTCTCATCCATTGCTGATGCTGCCTGCACAAACTGGATTCACCAGCATCTCTTTCTTTCCTCGCAAGCCTTTACCAAAGCAGCAGCGAGGGCAGTTCAGGGGCAGACTGTCATGGAGAAAATGCCATGCCAGAGGATGAGGGCTCAGGCAGGAAGAAGCCACTTGGGAACAAAGTTAGGATAAATGGGGTTACCCAGACAGCTGCCGATTGACCAGGCTGAAGGACAGCTCAGCCATCACTGTACAGAAATGGGGACCAACAGAGTTCCAGGGCCAGGGAATAATGGGTCATTCTTATGCTTCTGGTGTAAAGGTCAGAGGAGGGAAGTGTGAAGGTGTGCTCTATGCTGTAGAAATATGCATTTCTCTGTGCACTCCATCTTCTTGCCCCAACACGCACGCACACACACATGCACACACATACAACCTATACACACACACCTCCAGGGTCGTTTGTTACCACAACATACCTAGATTATCCTGACCAACATTCTGTTCTCACCATACAGAGTAGATATAAGAATAAAATGATATAGAACACAACTGGAGCACGGATTGCAAGCATCAGGTAAGTCTGTAATATTATTTTTTACACAGCCTGCTCTGTTATACCCACTCCCTTCATGCGCCACTATGTCCTCCTCTTTCTCCAGTCTTGGTTTATCCTGTACATAAGATCATAGCATGAGGTAGAACTATTTCTTGTGAATTTTGGAAAGAAAGACTAAATGTTCAATAGTATAGCGCCACTGTGTTGCAGAATGCAAACTCAGAGTAGCATGACTTTAATGCTGCTTATCACTTAGCAATGAAATTAATGAAAGCAAAATGAAGCATCAAATAATAAATGTGTCTCAGTATGAATTCACTGCTAATAAAACAATGTACATGGCTCCAAGTGTAAACACAATGGGAACATACATGAATACAGGAATTTATTAAGTAGCATAGTTTTTATTCCCTATTCTTGCATCAAAAAATCAAAGATGAATCAGTTTTGTTTATGTCTTTGTTAAACGTTTTCATTAAATGAAGGCTCAACTATGAAAATAAAGTATGCTTTGTTTGGATCACAGCACTGACGTTTGAAGAATTTGAAGTCTTTCACTTCAAGTTCATGTGCCTCTTAACACCTACTTGAACCTGCTGAAGGACAAGCTTTGGGAATCTTGGTTTTCTTTTTTTACAGTTTTAAAATGCAAGTGCTAATAACTATGCCCTGTTCTACAGGTTGAATTACATTTTCTAAAAATAATTGTGGAATTTCTAACCCCCAGGACTTCCAAATGTGACCTTATTTGAAGACAGGGTATTTACAAAGTCAATCAAACTAAAATAGGGTCATTCTCATGACCAGTTTCTTTATACAAAGGATAAAATTTGGACACAGAGACAGTTGCACAAGAGAACAATGCCACGTTCAGGTGACAGCAAAGATCGAGGTGATGCATCTATAAGCAAAGTATGCAAAGTTGCCAGCCCACCACCAGAAGCTGTAAGGGAGCGAGGCCTGGAGCAGATTCTCCCTCCCAGCCGGCAGGAGGAACAAATCTCACTGCCTCCCTGATAGTGGCATTCCAGCCTCCAGGACTGTGGGATGATATATTTCTGAAGCTCTCTCTTTTGTAGCACTTTGTTAAGGCACCCTTAGAAAACCAATGCAACCTAAATTTAAAATAAAATTTGTGATAGAGTAAAAACTTTAAGTAGAGGAAACTAGTTACCTTATAAATATTTTTTAACTACCCTTTCTTGCCTCAGAATAAACAACACATGTTCACTACAACAGGAGCTAGGCCTACAATGAAGTGGTTTAGTTGCACACACCACATGGAAATTAGCATCAAACTGAAGGCAAAAAGTAACAGAAAACACTTTACTTGCTATTTTTCCCTCAAGATAAGCATGATATTAAGAATATGCTGACTAACAAGAAATAAATAGAAGAAGTTCTAGAATGTATATCACTTTCTTTATGAAAAAGAAATAAATATAAAATAAAAAAAGAAAAATCTATACAAAATGCATCAGTTAATCCCCCCTTGACTTTAAGGAAAATTCTTTTAACTGATACAATAAAAATGAATTAATACTTCATTTCAAGAATCAAAAGACAAGAAAATAAAGAGTTTTCCAAGTGAATTAAACCATGTACTTCGCAGTGCTAAATGCTGGTGGAAGATGGCACTGTGCTTTACTAGACACAGATATTCAATCTAAAAGAAGAAGTAAATGAAAATAATCCTGGATGAAAGTGCCTGGGAGGGTACTGAGAAAAACAAGCATAGAGCCAAGGAGATCCCAGGCACAGAAGAAATGTGATGGTTTTCCACCTGCTCATAGGATTTTGTGCACACTAGCACATAACCCCATGCTAGAGTTTTTATGAGTCCCCACTGCCCATTTTATTACATATTCCCACTTGAAATCCATTTCAGCGAAGTTTTCCACAACATAACCACACCAATGACACATTCTGCCTGATAGCTTTCCACTTTATTTCTAGTTTTGCTTTTTTGTTTTGCCATATTAGACCCTAATAGTAAGTGTCTAGGACCTTTGGAAATTTGGTTCACAAATAAATTCTAATGATGGATTGAATCCATACTGCCAGGGTTATCTATCCATTAATTCCAAAACACAATATAAAAGCCAGTTCTGTCATGAAAAGTGATGAATTTGGAATATGGGAGTGAACCTTCACACTGGTCACTGTATTTTAAAAGGAGAAGACCACAGTACTGGCGCCCAGTTTGCCATTTCCTAGGACGTCATGCCCATTATTCCCTTGGTATCATTTCTAAGCTTCATTGTGGTGACCCGGGTGGTATCATGGCAGTGGACGCCTGGTGGCTGGCAGAATGAACACTTTCTAGTGTCCCCACATCCTTCAGCTCCCATGTTGCTGAGCTGTATGTTTACCAAGATTCATTTGTACTTGTTCCCAATCCTGTTCAGATCAGTTGTGCTGCTAATGCAATTACATAATCTAATTAAATAATTATATCTGCAAAATATGAGTTTGCATTGAAAGAGACTTGTTGCTTTTATGAAACAAATGTAACGCTTTGGAAAGACCCCCATATAAAAAGTTGCTTTAAAAAAAATGCTTTATGGAGGTCAAGGATCATAAAAACCTACACAGACTCTATACTTAGAGTCTTACCAGCTTTAAATACTTAATTCACTCTAGAGTAACCGAAACTGAAATTTGTAGAGGCGCCTTTAGAAATGTAGTTATATAGGAAAAACCAAATTCCACCCTGTGGACTCACCCTTAGAGAAAACACTTGGCTCCAAAGCGAAAAAGGTGCATTTATGTTGGAGGTTTTGTGTTTGTACATAACATATGATCCCTCAACTTACATGATTAGTCAGTCAACTGCAATTTTCAATTATATGGAAAAAGAAGGCTTTGTTTATAAAAACTAAAACAGCAAACCAAGAAGGACTTTTTCTTAACCTACAAATAATGAACAGATATAGAAAGCAGTAGACTCAAATATTCAAACCAAGAAACAGAATCCATTCAATAGCCAAGTGTACTTACACTACTTAAGTGAGAAACAGTCTGGCTAGAACCAAAACATTAAACTTTGACTAAATCAGAGTGTATAGATGTCAGTTAATTACTGCATGGTATGAACGGTATTACTGTGTCTTTCTATACCTGTGTAGTAATACCAGCTGCCTATAATCCGAAGGATTTAGTAAGTATTTATCAATGGAAACCAGATCATTTCATCCACAGTGTCTGAATTATGTTGATGTTTGAGCCTGAAGCAAAATAACGTAATAAAAAACAACATATAGAGGAGAACCTCGATTTTTCTCTACATATGAATCTGCCACTGATTTGAGAAGAATCAAATCTAAGTCCAACCAGGTGAAGACATTCCATACATCATCCTTCCCAATTCAGTATAAAAATAACATTTGCCTTTCCAGTATGTTTACATCCTGTTCCTGACTTTGTGATGTTCTGGACATTAGTAGAGCCCAGAGACAAAAGAGTACAGTCCTGGCATATATTAAGCACAGCAGAGATGAATTACAGAATACTTTCTTTAAAGATTTTCCTTTACAGAACATCTCCAGTCGTAACCCCCAGAAACAATAACCAGCCGACTAACAAATGGGAAGGCAGATCTTATATGAGTACGCTAAATGACAAATAGGCTATATGGTGTAAATGAAGCAAGCTGGAAATGTCTTCTCCTCTTCTATTCCTCCAAAAGTCCTCCATCAGGCTAATCATTTGCCAGTCATATCTTTTTGTTTTAAAAATCTTTCTGTCATTGTCTATGAAGTTGCAAATAGTCCCAAGAGAAGCAGCCCACAGCCTTCTCACTTAACACTTTGTGGCAAGTTATTTTCCAGTTCAGCTTAGAGAGTAAGAATCTTTGCAACAAGTCAAGGAATAAGGAAAGGACAAGGGGACTCTGGCAAGAGACTAGGTGAGAGAAAGTGAGTAGGAACCAAAGCACCCACTCACATTAATTTAGCAGAAAACATTAATTTAGCAGACAGGAACTCAAAGACTGATGAAAATTGACTTTGTAAACCACCAAATTCTTTCAATGGCAGATTATTAAAAACTGTTCAACTGGTGTACACACTTGTAAGCCATAACTAGGTTCTCATGATTATAAAATATATGTTGAGGAAGGGGTGGGGGAGCAGTTCTTCTTTCTCCATTCACTCCTAATGCTAACATCTTAGTGCCAGGAGAACCTCAGATACAGTTCTAGAATTTCAAAATAGGAGGGAATTAAGAGGGCAATTCTGATTGGGCTAAGGCCTTGCTGCTCTAGCATCACCAAGGAGCTGCTTAGAAATGCAGCCACTGGGGCCCCTCTCCAGACCTATAGAATTTCATTTGCATTTTAACAAGCTTGATGCTTTAAGTCTAAGAAGCAATGAGCTAGGGAGATTTACCTTAATGGTCTGCTCATGCAGCAAGCTTTACTCATTATTTAACTATTTGTAAATTAGGAATAGGTTTAGAGTAGCAACTGACCAGCATTATGGAGAAGAAATTAGCCCCTGGTAGCACCTTCTCTGTGGTCTCCTTTCCAGCATCCTGCAAAGGTTTTCTTAAGCACTATCCCACAGGTGTGAAGGGCAGGACTCCAGCTCCTGAATCACCTCCCACTCCCTACCCCCAACATATAGGCGATCCCACTTACTGTTCAGAAAAACAGCAGGTGACAAGTGAACGACTCCTCCTCTGGACATCTAGATGACTGATTTTGTATAAATCAATAGCAAGTGCCACAAAATGTCAGAAAATACCAAATGAGGAAAAAAAGAATCAATAGATAACCTTGGAATTAAATGAGTGATGAATAATCTTTCCCAACTAAAATAAATTAAACCATGGAAACCAAGTTAAAGTAACTTCAAGGATCTGGCTTAAAACCACTGTATATATATATGTGTGTGTATATATATATATATATATATATATAATTTAAAGCTAAGGTCACTTGCAACAACCATGACTGTTCGTTTGTTTTCCAGGTGAGCACTGTGACAAGAAGTACAAAATAAGAGCCACATTCATACTTTGCAACTTCTGTCTGAACAACCATAATTTTTTAAGGTTCTACAACAAATAAACCACAATTTACAGGTGCAGACCATGTATTAACCTAGTATCCACGAAACCGAGCATGCACTTAACACTTTCAGGGAGTGGGTGGCAAAAAGAAGGAGACAAGGTCTATGGTCGATTTAATACAGTTTAGTTTAGATTCTAAATATGCCTAGCAGAGCTATCAAACTATAAATTTATGGACAGATTTCAAAATTTAGATTTAAATATTTCTGAGTCCTAAACTGAGTCCTAAATGAGGAATAGATATATTCCTTCCTATAACAAAAATCAAGATAAATGTCTTTTTTCATGAGTAAATAGATGCCAAGTCATGTTTTTACACCTTTGTATTGCTCCAGAATATATTTAAGGATTAAAAAAGCACAAATGAAATGCCTACTATAGGCTAAGGATGGTCCTGGGAACTAAAGATTGAAGATTAGAAGAAAACAAAAACTTCCACCTCACCATCCTTCGAAACAGCCAGGTAAGCAAGTCATGGCAGCTCCAAGTAACAGGGAGCTAGAGAAACACATACCTCGGGGGAGTCAGCCTTGGCCCAAACCAGCTCCGTTCCTAAAGGCACCACCCACTGCACCTTAGAGAAGAGCACCATGTTCCATTCTTAGCAGAAAAATTCAGTTTCTGGTAGTAATGTTTTTAAATAAAATAGCTTCTGAAATGTATCGACCGCACTGCAGACCACAGCACAAGGAACAACACTTCCCACTACTTTGACTCTTTTCTTTTGAATTCTTTTCTTTTCAGACTCAATTGCAAATCCAGATATCCATGGATGGTTACAAAATAGGGACGACCGATGAACACTCATTTGTTTGATTTCAGGAAATGATTTGTATGAAGAGAAAATTCTTCTGACCTGATAGCCCCTGGGACCCTATTCCCCCCTACCCGAGGAAGGCAGCCCAAGATCAGCAGAAAAGCTATCAGTCTTTCAAATCACACTTAGCAGCAGACTTAACACACTGAAAAGTGTGGCTCCTTTGGGGAGGTTTGGGGAGTGGGTGAGAATGCCTTTCCTGGGCTTGAGCAGAAACAGGGTTAATAAGGAACTTTTCATTCCCACCTAGTTGGTGGAATCCTCTAATGTTTCCAGCCACTCTTTTGTCTCTCAGGCAGGGTCCTGTGCTGCTCTTGTTTATTGAGGAATAGAGGGGAAGGAGGAGTAGTGATTTTAACAGAAGCAGAAGGTATCTGTTCCAAGAGGTGCCCATGTGGAGCATAGATACAACTCTGCTAGATATAACACCTTAGCTAAAACTGAACTTGTCGCTCTACTTAAAACAGCACTAGAAATCATGACCTTGAAAATTTAAGCCAAGACTGCCCCCACCGCGGGTGGTCGTTAAAACATAGTAAATACAGCAGACCCTGGTCTCCTTGGGAGATTGGTTCCAGGACCCCCTCATTACCCAAATCTGCAGGTGCTCAAGTTTCTATATACAATGGCAGGGGATTTGTGCATAACTACACACATCCTCGCATACACTTTAAATCATCCCTAGATTATCTATGATAGTAACCATAATGCGTTGTGTAAATTTTCTTTTTTTTTTTTTGTGCTGGGGATGAAACTCAGGGCCGTGCTCTTTCTAGGTAAGCACTCTACCATTTGAGCTAAATCCCCAACCCATAAATATTTGCTATGTATTTGTTACATATTTGTTTTGCTACATTATTTAGGCATAATGACAAAGAGTAAAAGTCTACGCATGCTCATTATAGACACAGTTCTTTTAAAAATATTTCTGATCCATGGTTGGTTGGATTCATCGATGTGGAACCCGATGCTACAGAGAACCAACCGCATATCAAGCCAGAGGTTTGAGGTCCTGTCTCAGGTCCAGAAACTTCAGCAGCTTCCCCTTCTGCTGCAATGACAAACTCTGAGAAGCAAGCATGTTGAGTACTCACTAGACGCTATACATTTCAACCTTTAAAACAATTCCATAAAACATCATCATTAGCCCCATTTTACAGACAAGGAAACTGAGGAGAAGTTGAATAACTCAGAAAGTTCCCTTGACCTTAAAGGGGTAGAGCTTTGGCCAAGCGTAGGATTCCAGAGAATTTTGCACCAGTCACACTTCCGGCTGCCTTCCCCACAATAGGATGGAAATGCGGAGCACCAGACAAAAGGTCCGAGACTCACCGCAGGGTCTTCCAAGCCATCACCCAGGCTCAGCTAACATACAGGCCCAGCCAAAATGGCTGGACACAAGGGAGCGTGGAAGTATGTGGGACCCGACAGGCAAGACAGAGCACAGAGCCCTCCAACCCAGAGCCCTGGGGCAGAGAGTTTTCCCCAAGAAGCCTTCACATCTCCTTCTGGTCCAGTGGGTCCTCGTAAAGTTGTTTGCTTTTGAGATGTGCTTAATGCCTTCTTTAAAAAGAGAAAGAAAGAAAAAGCCTTGTCAGTATAAAATGAACCGGAATTGTAGCTGCTGCCTTGATGCCGGGTGTTATTTTTGGCCCAGAGTCCCGCTCCTCTGGGTTCCGTTGGTAGGGGGTGCAGGCTTACTCCAGTAATGCAGGCTGGCTGCTGTCCCCAGAGGACCCTGAGCAACACGGAGGAACTAGCGCGCAGCCTTCGGCAGACAGGGGAAGGTTTAACATAAATAAACTCCCACTTAACATTTTCTCCAAAAAGAATCCATTCATTATCTTTATTTCCGACGCAGTATTTATGAATTTCCTTTCAACAGGGTCCATCAGGGCAAACGTCACTACTCTGTGGTAAAACATCGTGCGCATTTTCTTTTCTTCCTGGGAAGATTAAGGCCAACAAAGAAAAGGATGGGGGATGCGGCCCCTATATTTAGCTCCTCTTACAACAGCATGTCTCACGGGTATTAAAAATAGACCCAAATCACTTGAAGACATTCTAAAAAATCAAAGGCAGAATAGCTTTCCAAGAGGAAGTTTTAAATGTTTTTTTCTGCCTTCTTCCTCGTTGAATTTTACTAGTAAGATTCTTCAATAGCAAAACCTTCTTAAAGTTTGATTAAACTCCCCTTGATAAGAGGCCAGGCCAAGGTGGCTACGGGGTTTTGAAACATAACTGCCTCTTACCCTTCATCCCCTTGCTTTAGTTACTCTCGGACATTTTTCCGGGGGGTGCTTAGGATCGAACTCAAGGCCTTGAGCTTGCTAAGCAAGCACTCTACTACTGAGCCAAATCCCCAACCCCTAATTATTGTTTTTTAAATCTGCGTTGGTCCTCGGGAAAAACTGAAATAGTCTATGTGGACAGAGTCTCCTCTAGCAACAACCTTCCCCCGCACTTGGGCTCCGACACTGCCAAGGTCCCTGTCAGAGCAAAATCAGCTCGGATTCAATTCACTGAACAAATACGTGTTATCTGTGATGGGCCAGGCGCAGTGCCAGGCAGGGCGAAGGGAGCAGAGGGGAAGCAAAGGATGTGCCGACCTTGTCAGAGTGGGGGCCAGGTAATTCTACAAGTAAGCAAAGCTCCACGGACCACAGGCAACAATTCACAGCAAGGTGATGCTTCATCCAGAGGCATAAGAACAGACCAGAAGCTGGAGGCACCACTTGAAACAGAGGATGAAGATAAGGATGGGAATGAGGAACTCAGAATATCTGAACCCAGGTGAGGAAAGAGGTCAGGATTGAGCTGAGTGTAACATTTCTCCCCCAAACTATATGCCTGCAAACCCTGAGGAAAGAGCATTTTGGAGCCGAAGAAAGGAAGTTTCAGCTGGAGAAATCACATGTGCTATAAAATGCAGCCTCTTTCAAATACTGAAGTTCATCAGACAGCTTATGTCCCTTCCTTGAGCCTCAATGTACTCATCTGTAATAGGGGATCATACATAGTTCATTGGGCTGCTAGGCTGTTTAAATCTTATTGTGAATATGTAATACATATATATGGGACACGGTTCATGGAAAACAAACAAGGAATGGATAGAACTCCCTTGAGTGGGAGCTATTTATCCTGGTCATGTATCTAATATGCCCCACATCACACAAACCCACACTCCCGGCAGAAAGGTTTTACTCAAATTAAGGTGTGGTGAGGGCAAGATGATAAGAGATTCACTTTCGGAAATGTCAAATGTTCACAATTCTTTGAAATTCATATCACTTTGTAAAGAAAACCCCACAACCACCATCAGCTTCTAATTATCAAAGCAAATATACAACCTTGAAGGAATAATTATCACTTACTGGGACTTTATTTCAATCCAAAGTGGTGGCATTTACAGCACTGTGGAGTCATTTATGCAGAGGTTGGTGAAGACTTGGGAAGCATTTTCTAACCTAAGGCAAGAGGGAAAAAGAGCCCGGAGAGGTTGACATAGCGACCCACTCTTGTAATCCCAGCACTCTGGAAGGCAAGAGGATCCCAAATTCAAGCCCCGCTTGCACAACTTAGCCACTTAGTGAGACCCTGTCTCAAAACTAAAAATAAAAACAGGGCTGGAGGTGGAGCTCAGTTTGAAGGCGCTGGGTTCAATCCCGAGTATTTAAAAAAAATAATAATAATATGCGAGAGGATAACAGTGAGAAAACCAAAATAGGCCAGAGTGAAAATCAATGTTAGTGGAATAATGCGGTGTTTCTCAAATCTCTGCTACATAGGAACCACCTTTAAAAAAAAAAAAGAATAGAAGCTAAAAATGAGTGCCAAAGAAGAGGGCAGGTGTGCTGGGTGACACGAGAGGTAGCCGAGCCGGAGATGTAAGGGTGGAGACACAACGTCCAAGGGGCAGGTTTTGGGACCAGAGGCCCCTGCTCAGCAAGGCCCAGCACATTGCTCACACTGGCTGTGAGTCACTCACAACCTTTTAGAATTGTTGACGGCAAACATTTTGGAGAGTGCCGCAGTGAAGGAGTGTGCTCACAGCCATTAACTATGAAGCACTAAGTCATTTCAGCAATCTGACACAAATTATGCTCCTTACTTGAAAAATAGCTATCGATCAGTCCCTTCTTTCTCATTCTTTCCAATACCCCAGATCAGCACTTCAGCTGTTCCATCCTGCACAGATGCCCTCACACACCTAGGCAGAACCATCCCACACCAAATAACAACTCCCCACACCCCGACTTCCCTCTACTTTCTTCTGGATTTTACCTTTAGAACACAAGCCAAAAAAGAACCGACCCAAATGTTTTCTCCACGAATCCGCTCCCCATGAACTTCCCAGTGTCTTTTCTCTATCCATTATAGAAACAAAGGCAACAAATCAACTGATCTATCATTTCCTGTGTTGGGAGATAAGAAACTAAGAGGGCAAGAAAAGGACAGAATATAGAATTAGCTTTAAAGGATTGACCTGGCTTCTGGGCCAGGTCGAATGGGAACACTCTGAACACTAGCAGCTTGAGTCTCAGGGACGAGAAATGAAGCTCCTGGTCTTTGGAGCATCTTTCCTTTCTTAATCTCAAGAAAAATTGTCAAGGCGTGTAGATCTGTACCAGACTGACTGCAAAGATGCCCCCTTCCCGTGCTCTGTCCCTCCTGCATCCTGACCTCGGCCACACAACTCAGCAACTTCTCCCATCAAATGGGACCACTAGGTCTCTCTTCTCACCCCTTGGACCTCTGTGCCTGTCACTTGCAAGTGACAGTGTGTGATCAGAGCCCAGTGGCCCTGCACACTTCTGCACTCTCTTTTTCCTTTGCCTTCCCCCAAGAGATCAAGTCTGGGCCAGCCGGAGATCACGGGAAGCACAGCCGAGGTTGTCCTCCACCTGCCAGCCCCCCGCTAACCGGCCAGCTGGCCCAGACGCAAAAGCGAGCGCAGCTGAGCTCCGCAGAATTGCACAGCCGACCCTTAGACTTGTGAGACATAACAAATGGTGGCTGCTTCAAGCCGCTAAGTTTTGGAGTGTGTTTTGTGATGTAGCTTTATTTGGCAAAAACTAACTGACATAGCTTTCTTTGGGAAAACCATGATGAAAAGACCAAATATACAAATAATTTCAACAGGACTCTGGCTTTCCTCTGGCAAAATTATTAATGAACACAAATACTCTGTAATAACATAACTGCATCATTTACAAAAATACACATTAGGGAGTTAAGTAATAAAACGCATTCCTATATTAGTTTTCATTTTTCAAAGGTTTAATCTATTAATTAGTACACCATATTAACTTGGTACATTTTTAAATTTTGCTAGACTTCAAATTGAGTTGGTCATGCCTTCATATATGTATTCGTTTGCTGAGGACTATGACGAACAGAATTTTGAGTATTCTAGGGGCTTCTGAATAACATATTGGCCCTGATCTTAAATACCTTCCATCTAACAAGGCTAACAAAGGGATATACCAAACTAATCCCTTTAAAATACTTCCACTACCTTTGAACACACTTATCTCATCGTTCTTGCCACTTCCGAAACAGTTCTGCAAGTCCTTTTTGTGAATGTCTTTTTGGGGTGTGATTAAAAGTACAGTAAATGTTGCTGCCAAGAGTCAGCAAACAGAAAGGCAAACTCGTAAAAACACTGTGGTGTGTCCTCATCTACCTTGTTCACCAGATCTAACACTGCAACTTCTAGCTCTTCCCCAAAGTAAAAATGATCACAAAAGAGCAATAATTTGAATCATTTCGGGACGTCAAGGCGGCCAGAACAGTGCAAGTAAAGCCACTCGCAAAAGACGACTTCCTGAACTGCTTCAGAGCATAATGAGAATGATGGAATAAGCGTGTTCAAAGCAAGGGAGATTATTTTGAAAGGGATTACAGGCAAGTATTTTCTTTTTTTTTTTTTTTTTTTTTTTTTTTTTTTTTTTTTTTGTGGTGCCGGGGATCGAACTCAGGCCCTTGTGCTTGCAAGGCAAGCACTCTAATCACTGAGCTAAATCCCCAGCCCCTAGGCAAGTATTTTCTACTGTAATAATTTCTTTAAGTTTAAACATTCATTGTATTTTCGATCATACCTTGTAGCTACCATTTCAACTCTTCCCCATCTTATGAGGTCTAGAAGAAGAGTTCTTTCTCTTTTACATCTGCCCTTCGTTTTTCTTTCACCACAATAAATGAGCCTTTTTAATTTTTAAAACGTGAATAGGGAGGACTGGAGGAGGTTCAGAGAATAATCTAGGGCAGGCTTAAAATTTAAAGTGAAAAAAAAGATAAGCTTAATACCATTAAGGGCCTCAATTAGCCTTGTACGAAATGTGTGTGCTTGATTTTGCGGGCAACAGGAAGCCACGGAGGAGTCCTGAGAAAGGGAGTATGTAATCAAAGAGATCATTTAGGAAAGATCATGAGGAGGAGTCAAGCCCATACCCAAGGATCGTGGGAGCCCAAGGTGAGAGTTTCAGCAAGGATGAGGCTGTCGATTGCAGATGCTGCACAGAGATCAAAGAAGATGGAAACCTTCGGGTTTGCCAAAAGGACAGCCACTCTGACCTTAGAGGGGAAAAATTCAATAGGACACAGAAAGGGAAAGAGTGGAGCAGGTAGGGTGAGACAGTTCTCCACTCCAAATTTGTCTAGGAAAGAGGCAAGTTATGATTGATTGTCTACAAAGAGAATTTAAGGATGCATTTGGGGCAATTAGAGTCATCACCACACCCCCATATTGATAAATTACTTTGCTCCAGTCTCAGAGTCCTAAAATGTCCTACTGTTTCCAGAGTGCCTGGGTGATTGCTATTTGGTGAAAAGAAAGGGGAGAGATCTGAAGGGCCATACGATGAATAGGCAGGATCCAGATTTCTTGCTCCCTTTCAGCAAGCTTAACTCCACTTACTTTCCTTATGCACAGGGGTTCCATACCAGGAAAAAACAAATTTCCTTCTGTTGATTAAAAAATAATTTGAAAACTTTTGCCACGCAATATTTATGATCCATTTTAGTTATAAAGTAATAATATGTTACTAATTATGCTTCAAAATTTAGAACCAGGAAAACTCCTTTCAAGCAGGTTATCAATCAGCCATGTGCTATGTAGGCGGTACACATTGCTCGGGTTCTCTCATTGGTTTCATTGAAGGCAAAATCATTCCCCATCTTACAGATGAGGAGACTGAGACCCAGAAGCACTGAACACCTTGCCTGAGACCTCACCACTGACTCCAGACTCTGGACTCTCAACCATAATGCCACAGCTGTGCACATTTCACGCCTACATCCTGGACCCTGAGGCGCACGCACGAGGCCCACCAGAGGCCTCTCAGTTTCTAAAGCTAACTGAATTTCATGCAGGGATAACTTTGGCCCGAAAATGCTGCTAAATTTAGGGACCCGGAGGGTGATGTTGAGAGGAAGATATGGGAGGACTTACTTTAAAGAAACTGAAAAGAACTAGAAAAAGGAGTCGCGTATTTACGGAATTTAGAAATATGGTCAGAACAGAAATCTTAAATCTGGAGCTATGAAAATCACACAAGTACACGCACATTCTCAGGAGCACATACTCACAAACACACTCACATGCACCCCTGCAACTGTAAACCCCATTTGTAGAAAAGACACCTAGGTAACAGAAAAGGCTTGTCTATGTTGGAGTAGATGTTAATTGAAAAATGCAGTCTCTTCAGTGAAACTTATTATTAAAATATAGCACCAAAAAGGCCTTCTCTGGTCCACTCCACTGCAAATTTCACCACTCCCCAACTCCTCATCCCCCTGTGTTTTATTTTTCTCTGTAACACTTAACACCATTTTGTCCTCCTGTGGATCTCAGTGGTACAGTTGCTCACTCCCTATCTCATCCCACTGGATCAGAAGTGCCTTTGTCAGGGTGGAGAAAGGGTTCACCCTGGTGCACTCTGTTTCTCTAGCACCTTCCATAATGTCTGGCTCCTAGGAGACGCCGGATAAATATTTGTTGAACAAACAAATGTGTTACTTTGTCAAGATTTTATGGAATAAGACTTTATATCTATTCATTCCCACCCCACCGTATGGTATCTGAAACATTAGAGTCCCCATCAATTACAAGTCTATTTAGCATTTATATGGTACTTCACATTTAAAACTCACTATTCAATTATTGATCCCCACAGTCAACCTTGAAGATAGATGTCGAGGAAAGATACAGCCCACACCTCCCACTCGAGGCTCTGGTGCAGGTGTGAGCAAGGGGCCGGAAGGAAGAGCAAGTTCAGAACTGTGGGAGAAGAGGAGAGGGGCAGGGAGGCAAGGAACACAGGGGCCTTTCTCAAAAGTGCATTCCTCAGCCTGCTTTTGCCTCCTTAGGAGAGGTGGCACAGAGCCAGAGACCCTCCCTTCCAGCTGCTGCAGAAGACCTCAGCATCCCCACAGAGGAGGAGGAAAGGGAAGAAGCCCCCAGAGCACAGAGAGGAGGTGAGGCATGAGGGAACTGTCTCCCAGCAAGACTCTCTCACTCCTCCCTCTGACTACTCCATCTTTACAGCTGGTGACCAGATTGCTGTTCTTCGCCCTGCCCAAGAGCCCAGCTGTCAACCACAGTGAGTCCAAGCTCTTGGCCCAGATTCCAATGCACTCACCTAGCCATCTGGTCTACCGTAAACGTTTCAACCACATGGCTTACCCTTAGGTGGGAAGACCAATGGGTACACTGTGTATGGATGAGACCCAAGCAGGTAAAAACAAGTCCAGATTTTAACCCGAGCTCTGAATCCTCTGCTGCATCTCCAAACACCTAAACCTGTGGTTTTTAAGAAGAGGTTCCCTTGAGCATAACATCAGCTCGGTGCTATTGTGTTCTCTGATTGCCACATACTAAACAACTGTACATGTTATGTACATGTGCCAACTCTCAACAATGAATGTAATCATTAGGTACTGCAAACATGTACTAATAAAAACTAAAATTAAAAAATCCAATGCCTGTCCGAATCACTTAATATAGTGCTGCGGGACATAACAATCTCAGCTCAAGCTCTCCCACTGCTTCCCTGGGCTTATGGTTCAGGTGTAGACTGTCTCACAAAATTTTACGTGTGTGGAAAGTGATGAGATCACAAAAGCACTCTACTCACCAATGGATTCATGCACTGATGAGTTCAATAGCTAAATGTGCTGTTAGGAGATGGAACCCGATTGGAGGGGAATCTGTCCATGATGTGGAAGGCATATTCTTGTCCCAGCTTCCTCCTTCTTTCTCTCTGGTTCTTGGCTGCCATGACATAAGCAGCTTTTTGTCCACCATGCCTCCCTGCCGTGCTCTTTCTGCCTGGGAACCAACTGGCCATGGACTGAAACTATGAGCCACAATAAACTTCTCCTCCTTTAAATTTTAGCTGTCAGGTATTTTGTCCTGGTGACCAGAAAATAACTTAAAGAGGAATCACCAAGTCGGGAAAATAATCAACAAAAAGAAAGGTTCAGATATTGGCAGCCATGTAGGCATTGTCAGATAAAGCAAAACACTTAGGTAGGAACAATGAGACGATTTTCACTAACTCAGAACAATACTGTTGACCATTTCCAGGAAATTCCTATCATAAAAGCTACAGAAAAGCTTTTCTTCACGTAAAGGAAAAGAGAACATGTGGCAAGCACACAAAGTACTTCCAAGGTGCCCAGAACTATGCAAACTCCACACCTACATCATCTGACTTAAACTTCTCAAGAACCCTGTGAACTCACAATATCTATCTTCATTCTAAGAAAGGAAGGTGACAAAGACTCACAAATGTTTAGTGACTTGTTCAAATCCCTCCAGTTTAAAAAGTGTAAGTATTATGTGTGCAGACCAGGCCCTCTGACTTTTAAATTTAGCACTACATCATGTGGGCTGGTCATTATACATAAACAACCGAAATATTGTGTTATTTCACACTAACTTTGACTTTTCGATCATTTCTTATTTTAGAGGCTGAAAGGAGAAAACATTTAAGGTACTTAATCTCCTTCGTTGTTTTTCTGAGATCACACATCTTGCCCCGGGGAGGTTATTGCAAACACTACTTATTAGAATGCTGTTTGATCTCCTGGTATTTATTGAACATCTATTGATTGTTAATAGAGAGTCCTAGTTGATGAAAGGAGTAGAAAAGCCCATTTCTTTTTTCATTGTTGTTTATATTGACTTCATTATTTGTGGCCTTCCTCGTGGCCTCATGAGCATTTCCCAGACATATTTGATTCAAAGACATGTTCTCTCCACAGACATTTCCAATCTTCAGCGAGCCATACATTATATCACATCAGCCGGTAAATATATTTAAAAAGATCTTTTTGACACACATAAATCCACATTGCAGGATACTTCATGCAAGAAACTTCCAAACAGCTAACTTGCTATCAGACTGTTAATAAAAATGTTGTGAAAACTGCTTCTAAAGGATGGCAATTAACTACAATGATTAGACAAAACACGGTTTCACATTAAATTAAATTGATATTTAAATGTAATTGTTTTTAGCTCTGTGGTGTCAAGGTACTACATAAATCCATTATTACTACTATTTAACAGCAATAGTAACAACTGCAATAACTCAACCAAATTTTCCAAGATTGTAATTTGCAGTGCCCCAAAGAAGTTAATTGCATTCTGGGGAGGTGGGTTAACTCTTTCAAACCACTTGGGATCCTTTAATGAGAGTTTCAAGAGGAGTCCATTTGTTCCAAAACGTCTCCTAGTAGAGACAGTTCATACGTGTGTGCAGGTGTGTGTTGTGTCTGTTACATATATATTTATATATGTATGTGTATGTATATATATATATATCTATGTATGTGTGTTGCCTAAATGTGATATAGATATATAAAACATTAATTTATACTCAGCTAGATTAACTGTGCCCAAATAGTTTTACTCCATTTAAACCTAACTTAAATGTCAACACATTACTAAGAAGGCTATTAGCAATTCAAATGTTGTTCTTTACTTTAGATAAAATAAACAAAACAATAAAACTTTTAGAATACAGTGATAAGTTCTTCTATGATGACTTTAACAGAAAAGTTGCGTAGTTTCTAAACGAATAAGTCTATCCATTCTGTTTTGCCTAAATCAGAAGAAAAAAAAAAAACAAAACAAAACTCCAACTAGAGATACCAAACTCCAACCAAACTCCAAACTCTAAAGTTTCCGTTGTTGGCCAGGGAAATAAAAGAATCAAATAGAGTCAGTGTTCTACAGAAGGAATGGTAGCCATGTAGCAAACCAAAGAGGCTGTGTCCTAAGGAGGCTAAGGATTCTTAGTTTTAGGCAAAGATTGTAGGAATACAGACTAGAATTTCTATATTTTTTCTATTTCTCAAAGAGAAGCCAGAAATCTGATAGTTTTTTTAAATTTCGTGATTTTTTTTTTAAATTTCATGATTATTAAAATACCATGAATACCCAACAAACTGTGACCACATGCTAGATTTGGCCCACAAGCCTTAGTTTGCTCCTTTGGCCTAAATGGCTTCTGACATCAAGTATAAGTGGCAGGTAGGCCATTTGTAGGTGTATACCTGGAGCTGTTTATGTGAGTTTGTCTTGGAAATGTAGTCAGGTACAGGGCTGTCTGCTTCCAAGAGAGGAAAAAACTTAGACAACATCAATGTCATGGTCATTCATCACCATTAATGTGGCTGATGATTTCTATTTCTTCTCTTGGTTTTTGCTGAAGCGATCTCGCCCTGGATGTATCACTTGGAGTCACTGGTGACACAATTCCAATAGCAATCTCATCAAAACCAGTCACCCAATTCATCTACAGATTCAAATGTACTCATTATCAAGTGAGGTGAAAGAATGTCAAGGGCCTCCTCTTGCCCTGCCTGCACTCCCTCCCCAACCAGAGACCACTCCACCGCAAGAGGCATCACTGGCTGCCATGAGAAATCCAGGCCAGAGAAGCTGTCAAAAATAACCCCTTCAGGAAACATGGGGATTGTTTCCAATGAGAGAGCTGCAGAAGGGGCTACTGTGTTTAACATGGGTGTTAGATACACACTGCTCAAATCCCATCTTACCCAGAAAGCAGTCCTAACACTGCCCCTCCCCAGAACTTCTGGTTCAAGTCACACTCTCCACCTCCAATTACAGTCACTATTACCGAAACACGTCAGGGTTACTTCCAGTGTACAAGCCACATCTGATTTATGGTCTCTCCACAAAACAATTTACATGTATGTAGCAAGTGGTAACTACTCTTCAAATGTTCAGTAGGTGGGGTAGGTAGATGGGTGGACAGATGAACAGATAGACAGATGGATGGATCTAAGGAAATAGGAAGGACAGGTGTGAAAAATCTTGTGTGTCTTGGCCCAGGGAGCCCGATCACAAGTGTGACTAGTAGAAATATTTACTGTCCAAAAACTGTCCTATAAATTGCTCTGTGGCCAACAGAGCAGATAACGAACGTTGGGTCTTCATTATTCAGTAACCTTACTTTCTCTGCAGAAACAACCCTGGAACAGGGACCCCTCTCCATGTCCCACTCTAATTCTGGCAATTGATTGCTTTTTGTTACTAATTTGGAAGAGGAAGAGAAGGTCTAATGACCCAATTCTAGTCAATGAATCTTAAGAATCTAAAAATTTGGATGTTCTTAGTGGGGAAAAAAAAAATAGAAACCTACAAGTCTTTTGCCCCTTCCCTTCTCTTTCTGCTTACAACACTTAAGGTCTAAGGATATGATACTTGGAGCTGTGGCAACTCTCTTGGGACCATGGGGCAGTAAGCGTGATGAGAGACAACTGAGAACAGTAGAGAACTGGTAGGGAAAAAAAGCTGTATTGTTTATGGCATTACTGAGCTAACAAACTGGACACGCCCAGCTCCCATTAGGTAAATAATAAATGTAGTTCTGTAGTAAACCACTGAGGTTGGGTTCTCTGAATCTTACAGTGGAAATTATTCCTAAATGAAACAGCCTTTCACCCAAAGATAGATGATAATGAACAACCACAGACCGGATGGTAATGGAGCAGAGAAACCAGTGATCAGATCAGAATTACTTCCACTATCCCTCCCTGCAGCAAGGCGAAGACCCAGAAAGAGAAGCAGACCTCTAACTATAATAGCCCGAAGTCTCCCAGCCAAGGCGGGGAGGAGTGGCAGCCCCATCTCCAAATGAGTTTCCTTCCTGAAAATGACAACTCAGGGTCTCCTTTCTTTTGCTGCTCTTTGTTTGCCATCACGATGTTCTAACAGGCCTCCTGGACAGTGTTTCTGCAGGGCTGGAGAGATGGCTCCCATTCAAATCAACAGAACTTCTTAAATTGGGCCATTTGTGACCTTGTACCTCAAGTTTCACTCATCCCTGATTTGAAATGCACTAAAAGCACGTTATTACTGTTTAAGATGCAAACTACTGCCCTGAAAAATATTGCTTTTTACCTGTGGTGAAACAAGTTATAAATGAATGGTTGGTGGAGGGTAATGTGCATGGGTAAATAGAAATTCTTTAGAAGTACGTGTAGGCCATTCCGCTAATATGATGAGGCTATACTTGCTAGTGGATTAATTACTCTTTTCTTCTAACTTAATTTATTTCATACTTTAAGAAACCAAAATGTCTAGTAGCCACTATGCTTGTGACAAAGAAACACAATAAAAGCAATTTCTCCCATACAAAAAACAAAGCGTTCCCGGTAATGCATTTTTGAATCTACCATACCTTCCCCTAATGAGGTTTCAGCATGCTATAAATAACACTAATGAGACTTTGTCTTGCCCATGTAATATACTTCCTTGATACAGCCTTAGATTCTCCGTGTTGCATGGAAAACTAACAGCCTCAGAAAGAAATGTCGTCCAATAGCACATTAAAACGAAAAGCACAATTAAATATAAATGAATTCAGTAATTTAATTGCACAATTGTCGCTTTAAAAAATTCAGAAGAAAAGTAATGATGTCATTTTTTTAAATCGGTAAATAATAAAAGTGCTTGTGGGGATGGTACAATATTTAAATAAACATTTTTCTGGTAAAGGGTAGGTAGCAGCGACAATCATACATGCTGGGAAAAACCCTGTGGCTCGCAAAACACTCAGGACTGTAGCGTACATCATTCTGCCCACGTGATACTACGTGAAAACAAACATCTCAATTTCAATTTTATCTTGAAAGTTAATCCCATGTTTGGAGGGCCTTCTGATTCCAGTTAAAATTGAATACAAAACAACAGTGTATCTAAGAGGCTCTTCAAGCAGCTTCCAATACGAGGACAGCTTTATACAAGTATTTTCATATACCAGTGACTTAGCACTTTAACACTGACAAAGTATTAGAAAGTCATTAATGGCTATTCTTTGGTTCCCTCTGATCCAGGACTGACCCAGCACATCCTCCCTTTGATTGTCATCCCTGATAAGATCAGAGGCATGAAACTTCGGAAGATCTAAGGGTAGCTCTGGGCTTTACTGGACATTGATTTTTATTCAATTCCAATCAAGAATATATCCAAGAATTTACTTACTCAATTCCAGCATTATGGTGAAGATAATGGGGGGAAGAGGCTTTTTAATTCTAAGCTAGCTATTATCTTGCCTTCCAGTTATTGGAACTGACACAAGCAGATGAGAGAAAAGACCTCACGCAGCCACCTAAGCGAGTTTTCTGATAGAGCACACCGGTGCATTGAAATAGCCTAAGCAGATCTGCACCTTTGTTTTCACTCTATTTGTGCTTGATATTTACAGCAATTCGAGTAGACGATTTTCATTTACTTTATCTTGTTTAACCCTCCAACTAGATAACTCGCTTATTCATTTTCTCTTTCATTGTTTTAAGAAATATTCACGGACCACTCTGTCTGCTCCAGGCTTGACTCTAAGCACCGGAAATTAAGTCATTAACAAGATTATCATGGTTCCACTTCCTGGAGCTGACACTAAATGTTTGGGATCACAGATAATCAACAAGTAAACAAATGAAAGGATCATTTCTAAGAGAAATGAACCTACAAAGAATATGAATGAAAATAACTCAGTGGAACCTCAAGAACAACACAGTCAAGGAAGACTTCTTTGGAAACTCACTTGTGAGTGGGATTGGGAAGGACCATCTGATGAAAGATCTGGGAAGGGCAATCCTGGCAGAAGGAATGGTCCATGCAAAGGCTTGGAGGGAAGAGCAAACTCAGCAAGGATACAAGAACACTGAGAAACAGGCAAGATGCATTTCATGGTCCCTGTTTGACAAGAATTGAAACCAAAGCCCGGATGAGATTCAGCGCAACCCCACCAGAGACTCAAAATCGTACCTTCGGATTCTTTGCCCTACCTCTCCCCTGCACCACAGCTGTGCAGAGTTCCTAGCAACCCTTGGGCAATCCCTCCTCGGCAGAGCACTGTGTTCTTCTATTGGGTTCTCTTTGGCCTTTGCAAAGTTAAAAACAATCAATGACCATAATCCTTCATGGTGAAGTCCATAGATAATCACTGGGGAAAAAAGTTTTAGACTGCTCTGAAAGGATTATGTTTGTACTGAGCAAGGGTTATCCCAGAAGGCTTTCAGAGTCTTTGCATAATAATATCCTCATAACTGGAGAGCTGTGTACTTATCTAAGGAGATCCAGTGCCTCGATTCAAGTCCCATCAGTACCTTTACCAGAGCCACAAGGCCTTGAGCTCATGCGGCACCTCAGTTTCCCCTTCGACAAAGCCGAGCTAACAGCAGTTGCACAGTTTCTGTGACCACTAAATGCAAGAACTCGTGTGAGCTGCCAGCGAAGACGGGGCCAGGTGCACACTGAGCTCACTGGATGTTGTTGTAAGTCCATGAGGAAGAGAAAGGCAGGAAAACTTCCTCTCCTGCTTTCCTGAATTTTGAAGGACGTCACGAAGGACAACTTCAATATGCCCTCCATTTGTCATGAGCCCAACTGTCTCGCCCGGGTGCCCAGTGGGCAGGGAGTATTTCTTGCGAATTCACTTTCAACAGCCCCTGCACACTGGGGCACTCACAACAGGAGCTCAGTGGCTCTGGTGAAAACACTCCGCCCTGTGCATAAATACCTACCACTTGGTATGAGGATACGACCAGATCACCGATTGAAGGACACTGTGAAATGAAAAAGTCCTTTGCAGGAACAAGACATAATAGCTATTAATAATCAACAGTAATCATAAGGAAGATCGATTCGTGCTAGATGAGAGATCCTCATGGTCCTGGAACAGTCAGCTCAAAGTTCTAAGCGTTTCTTACAGCATCCTCACCAAAGTCTCCATTCTGTCACACCAGTTGGGCCTCATTTCTCAACTCCAGATCGCCGCTGCCTGCTCTCCTCTGATGCGGCCTCTGGACAGAGAGCAACAGCTGTGCTCGGCCGGCCCGCCATTCATCTTGGCTCTCCCCGCAGTAACTCAAAAGGCCCGGGATCACTCGGAAACCACCTCTGATCTGTCGTCGGAGGCGGTGGCAGACTGAATTTACAACAAAGTCCTGCCTGCAGAAATCTTCCTGTCACCTGCAGGCCACATAAACCATTAGCATCCGCACCATAACGTGCGGTCAGTGAGCTACACGGGCATTTCAAAACCGAGCACTTGGCTGCTATTTATGGGCCGAGTCAGGGACTCCAGCAGCTCTCTGATTTTCTTGTCGGCCTGCCAGAGAAAAGCTACAAAAAACAGCTGCATTATCCACCCTCCTACGGTAGGAACATTTGAAGAAAATTCAAAGAAAAATCTCCCAACATTGGAAGGCGCTGCTCCTCGATGTGTGTGTCTCCTTGTGGTGATTCCCTGACCCCACGAACACTTACAGCTCAAATATCCACCACCTCCCTCCTCTGAACAGCAAAATGGCAGTGGAACATCATTTTTGTCTAATTGCCCCACACAGCTCTCACCAAAGGCAAGCCACAGTGGAATATTATTATTTTTAGAACACTATCTGGTTTTAACATTTTGCCAGCCACGTGATCTCTAGAACCACAATGGTCCTTAAATGACCATTTCCCCCATTCTCAGAAACAGATATATATATATATAACCCTTTACCTTTACACAGGCTGATAAAAATATGCTCCAAAGCTGTGTCCACATCTATTTATAAACATAACATATACACTTGGGATATTATTTAAAGTGTTGATTGGCCGTTCATAATAGTTTTTTCCACTTGCATAGAAAATCAAGTAGAGGTCAACACAATGAAACATTTTCTAAGTCACTGCTGTTTATTAGGAAGTTCAGAATAATAGGCTCCAACCTGAAAAAAAAAAAAAAGTCAATGCAATCTAAAAATAACAAAAGGTGCATAACAAATTTGTCCTCATTTTGTTCTTAATAGGAGGTGTTTCTAGTGCATCGGCAAGAATGACCTATCAAACACATCACCTTGTACAGTCAATTTATTCCTTTATCAGGCAGTCATTCAAGAGGGATTTTGTTTTGCATTGTCTCAACATAAAACGCAACGCCAAGCCTGCTTTCCTGATGTGGCCTGGGAGGCTCTTTTGTCAGGAAACCTTTCTAAAAGATGTTTGATCAAAATGAAGGCGATGAGACATGGACACTTCCCTTCTCTCTCTCCCAAATGCGCCCCCACCTTTGGAGAACAAACCCTCACTGTAGAGGAGCCAGGCATCAAGCCCAAAGGAGGACCAACCCCCTTTGTCTGTCCTGGCCCCATTTCACCAGAAGCACAGCCAGAGCGCGTCTCAAAAATTAACTGTTTCAGCAGATGTGAAAGCCTTACTCACAGAAAGCAGGAAGCGGCCTTAGGAAGCGGCCTTCCATTTCTCAGTTAAAAACTGGAAGAAGAAGAGATAAGGAGAGATAAGGGGGCTCCTCTGTGGTCACTAAGCATCCAACTGTCTGGAGATCCAATCAGCATCCTGGAAGGAACCCTGGAGGGCCACTCTCTCATTTGCACCTCTACTGCAACAAGCCCGGAGAAAAGCCACAGGCCTGCCCTACTCCACAGTAATATAGTACACACTTGGCAAAAAGAAAATTATATATAGCAACTGGCTGGAGGAACTTAATTTGGATAATATGGTGCATGATTTAATAGAGAAAGAAAAGAAGAAATGAATGTAGTCATTTATCTGAGACGACTTAAGATATGAGTATATGAGTCACTCTCTACTCCCTATGCCCCACAGAATCCACCTCCTCTCTGCATACTCTCAGACACATACCAAATCATCTTCTCATGCTTATAAAAGGTACCTGGAATCCCTCCATCTGAAACATATTCCCTCGATCCTCAAGCCTTTTTTTAGTTCTCACAAGTACCCTTCTTGTGTTGCACGTGTCTCTGGGGCAGATGACATCCGAAGAGGCCCAAGAACAATCTAGGAACCAGCACGAGGAAGCCAAGGGTAGGAGAGGGCACAAAATATCTCCTAGACTCATACGATGCCTGCGAGGTGCCAGTAAGGATTGTCCCACATAATCTTCGCAAAAACGATCTTTAAAACTAGACGTTAGTGTTACCGATTTGTAGGAAAGAAACCGAAGCTCCGAGGCTCAGCCAGCCGGTGACTTCTGAACTGCAGTTTGTCTGGTTGCCACACTCCATGTCCGTGTCACAGGGACACCAGGACAGAGGGGCTAAGACCAGCACCAGCCCCTCCAACTCGTTCCTCCCCACCCAGGCTGGCAGACAGGGAGGGGACAGGGATGGCTCAGCGTTAGCAAGGACACAGCTCCACAGACTCCAGCCAAGGCAACTGCCCTGGAGTCGTAACTGAGATTCATCACTTCCTATGATCGGTTATTATTGATCACTTGCTATGTTTTGATCCCCCTTCTATACTCAATACCTCATATACTCTGCTAAAGACTTTGGACATAAGCATTGCCCCCATTTTCCAGATGAGAAAATCAAGAGTCAGTGAGAATAAGTTACTTGCAATAGATCGCACAGCTATTAAATGGCTGCTATGATTAGAATGTCTGGGAGCCCCCCAAAAATGCATATGTTAAAATCCTAACTCCCCAGGTGGCAGTAATAGGAGGGGGATCGGTGCGTGCAGAGTCCTCATGAATGGGATCAATGTCCTAATAAGAAGATCCTGGAGACATCATATTCCTTTCACAAGATAAGGACACAACCAGGTATCACCTACACACGAGAAAAGAACCCTCCACCCGCTCCACCTTGCTCTCGGACTTCGCAGGCTCCAGAAGCGTGACAAATAAATTTCTTCTGTTTGTAAGCCACCAAGTCTGTGGGATTTGTGACAGCTGCCTGAATTAAGATGGCAGCAAAGCCAGGATTCAAACCAGTAACTGCCTCCCCGGCTCTGGTCCCTGGTGGTAACTGCGTGAAATAACACAGTGAGCGAGCCAGCAGCCCACATCTCTCAAGCTCCGCTCCGGGACCTTTAGTGTGGCCGGATCAGAAGCCCCAGCACCCGCATGGTCAATGCCTCAGGTACTTAACAGTGACTAGCGCCTCGGGAGAGGCAGAGCTGACCAGGAAGAGGCTATCTAGAGAAGCAGAGGCTTCCGGCGACCAGGGTGACTTTCCGCATCCATCCCTCTCCTTCCAATGTGATGGAATACCAAACAGCCCTGCCGTTGGGAGCCTTTACGCATGATCACGGGTCTCAGGGGCAGAGTTGCCCAAGCACAACAGCTAGGACGAGTGTGAGATCTCTGGAAGATCACTAAAAACCACACCAGAGTTACTGAGTGGGAGGCACTAAGCAAGCTTAATTCCCCACGTCCCCCTCCATCCCAGCAGCCGTCCCTGCCAGGCCAGGCCACCTCTGCCCTGCCTACACTCTTCCTGGACAACCCATGGACAAGACAGAGGACTGCAGAGAAAACCAGGAGCCCTATCCACAGCTATGTATTTTAAATAGCATCTCCTCTCTGCAGCCTTACGTGGGCGGGGAACATATGGTCCTACATTCATTATACTCCTGAGTTTAGGTTTGAAACATCATATTTTCATTACAAATAAGCTTTGATGACACTGCCTATTGCAATGATTTCAACGCATGGTTAATTTTATCTGCGGCAGTGGTGAGAGCGGCATACCAATTTACTGCCGGAGGAGAACAATCCGATTTTAGCATCTTAACCCTGAACTCGAGTTCCCTTTGTTCCTGAGAACCTCATTTTAGCAAGACTCAAGACCTAAAGTGCCTGGGAAGAGCATGTCACCGATGCTGACTCAAAGGGGTGGGGAAGTCAAGGGAGGAAGAAAGGACCAGAAGAAACACTAATACTCGTAATGGGTGATGGGGGCAGGCAGGGCAAGAAAAGGCACAGGGACAGGCCTCGGTGCACAGCATGCTTAGAACTTCAGTGTGCACAGCAAGCCCTCCCAACCTGGCCGGTGATCTGGGGACAGCAGACCTATTTGAGAGGTTCCTTTCTGCTGTTCCTGACTTCAGGCCAAGCCAGGAAGCAGCAAGAAAGGGCTCCCTCACGGAGCACTTTGTTCTGGGCCAGGAAGTTTAGAGAAAAACTAAAACACAGAAGAGTGTCACTGGTGGATGGGGTAAGAGAGAGGTGCTCTGAGGTATTCTAACTTCTTACTCCTCTGTGTTTGTGGAGAGAGAGGGAAATAGAGTTAGGTGGCCATGTTTGTTATCTTTCTGTATTACTCTTTTGCTGCATTATTACTTGAAAAACTTGTTCTGCAGCCATTGTGCTGCACTTTATTTTATGGACACTGTATTTATTTTTAATGCTTCTTCCAATCATTCAACAAATATATAATGAGCACCTGCCAGGAACCACAAAGCACTGAGGAAAAGGGGACATTGAGAATATGGTCTCTGTTTCTGAGCATCTCAAAATGAACCTGGGACATACAAGTGGAATGAGCCAGTTACAGAGATGGACTAAATTGTTCAGATACACCAAGAATTCTGAAGAGGAAGTATCTGATTCTTACTAGGGGCTTAGAGAGGCATTTGAGAATGTGGTTAGATAGGAGATGAATCCTAAAAGATTAAGAGGAGTTAACCAGAGTGAGGCCACCAGAAAAAGCAGCCCTTACAAAGGCCCAGAGTCTAAATGCAACTCAGCTGGCATTTGAGGAACTGTAAGTACAAGAAGACCTCAGGATAACGCGTCACACGATAATGCGACTTTGAATACAGTCAGGAATTGGCCTCCGTCCTCTATCCAGCCCCAGGTGCCAAATGAGGAAGGATAAAGTTCTCTGGTGGGTGTGTGTGGGGGGGAGGCGTGTGCACATGTGTTATGTCATATTCGTGTGTGTGTAAGAGAGGCTGACAGGTGGGTCCCCAAATATTCCCCAATATAATTCCTCCGAAGTAAGCCAATAAAATAGATGAAAACTAACCAGAGATTCCTGGGACCACTCTGGCTATCCTGCAAGTCCCAGCCAACCCAAAATGTTCCTCTACCAAGCAAGCCAAAGCAGCCCTCTACCACTGGGTGGTACCAAACTACAGATGGGACTGGGATGGCTTTGGCTCTCGCAGCAAAATCTCTGAATCTGGAGTGCCTGGCTGCACTGGGTCTCCCCAGCTGTATCATATACCTTACACCTCCTGCTGGCTCCCACCTTGTTTTCCACAGTTGACTTTTTGGAACCCACTCCTCACATCATACAGGGTTTTGTTTGTCTGTCCAGTGCAAATAGCATAGGGAGCAGTATGGATGGAGTGCAAAGTAGAGATAAGCACAGAATTGAAACTCTAATTAATCAGAAATGCATATTTCATGCTAAAGCATTCAGACATTATCTTGGGGTGCAATGGGGAGCCAGTTCAGAAGATCAAAGTTAAGACTGTGCACAGAGGCAATTTGGCCTGTGAAAGATTTTCAAGTCATTCTGTTTAAACTTGGATCTCAGGCTTGCCTTAGAAAGCAGGGCTGACTTTCCCATTAGTGAGAACAGCATTGCTCCACTGGGATGAAGTGTTTTCTCCTAGTCTCCATAGGCGCTTGCCACCCCTCCGAGCTTCATGCCTTTGTGCCTTTGTTAAGCCTGATCTCTGCAGGAAACTATGTTGGCTTAAAAAAAAAAAAAAAAACCTGCCACAGAATCAAATTTGCATGTTAAAAAGTTCATGGGAGGAACAATGTTGAGAATGGGGGATAGGAGAGGAAAGATTGGAGGCAGAACAACCTGTTGGAAGGTTATAACAACCATCAAAATTCTACATGTGAAGCCTAAGGAAAGATGCCAGAAACGGCTACAAATACCACCTTCAAAATCAAAGTACAGCTGGATATGCTATCTCACAACACTAACCCATAACCCCATAATCTAAATGCAAATGTCGAGGTGTCACGGCAGCACCACAGTTTGACAATACTGATGGGAAACACAATAAATACTGAGGCAAATACAGCAGTCAGAAGTAAAGTAAATTAATAGTACCGCTTAGCTGGGATCACAAATGAATCACTCCAAAAGCAATTTTGTCCTGTTGCAAAATGAGATAAACACCTACTTGCCAGTTATTTCAGGAATAACACAAATCAGCCCATCTGTCTTAATTCAGTGGTATTCATCATACATTTTTAAACTTATCGCTTCCTGAAGAGTCATCCTATTGATACCAACAGACACTTCACGTTGACAGTCTACGGCATGACCCACAATCCGGGTGTCACTTCAGAGCCGTCTAGCAACCCTGAGCGCCACATCTGCACCGGAAATGGCTTGTTCTAGAACATCAGGGGAGGGAGAGCCCAGGTTGCTGGCCAGATACAGTCTTTGGATGACACTGACACTGGAGAGGGAGCTGAAGGTACAAGCTCATTTTTAAGGAAGGAGATGCAAATGTTAGCACAGAGAACATTTTGCCGCAAACCAAATTACTAATCAATATCTGATCATGGGACACACTGTCCACCGTCACTGCTGGTCACCCTCAGTCTATGATGGAAGAAACTGGAAAGGGAGACCGCTCGGTTTAAATTTTATTCCTGTTTTGTATTCAGACATAAATAAGCTTGCTGATTATATCACTGTCTCAGATTTATGGTAAACACAAGGGAGCACAAGAATTTCAGAAATCCTCTCTGGGCCTTGCAGTGCCTTAGAGTAAATATTTCACACTTCTTCCTTGAATGGAGGAAAACATAGGATGAGAATTAGTCCAGGAAACCCCTAAAATCACAGTTAGGGACTTACAGCTTCATAGAAAATACTGGGTTAGAGAGCCTGAGGCTGAGGACAGGAGTGTGGAAAGGGCTCCGAATATGTTTTATGACCAGCACAAACTGCCTGCAGAATAATGATCTTCTGTTATATAGTGTCCAACAATGGTATTTTACACATCTTAAATTAATCATAATGGGGATCACATAATTAACTCCCACTTACCATTATCATTCCAGACTCTCGAGGAGCTAGCCAGGTCCTCCCTCCACGAGAGCACCAACAAAATGCCTATAAATTCATTTTTGTCACAGAGGGCCAACACAGAGAGGCTTCCTCCCCTCCACATCGCTAGGATGCTCTCCGAGCAAATACCGCCTTCCTGACCGTGCAGTCTGCAACGAGCACCTCTGGCCTCTGAGTCCTCCACAGCAGCTCTGTATACCCCAAAACGTCTTCCGCTGAGCCCTAAAGTATCTAGCTGGGGACCCTCTCTTGCAACAGAAGCAGTTCTGCGAGTCAAGCAACACTTCTACTTTCACGGTGCTACCAGGCTTCCACAGAAAAGTCTACCCCTGCCCTTCTCCTTCCTCCTCCTACTCTACAGCCTATCGCTTGTATTTGTAATTATCTGTGCAGACAGACCAGCAGTTTATAAATAATGGCATCAGATCTGCACAGTTGCTAACAAATTTCATAGACTATTAGAGGTTCGCGTAAGAGTGGGAGAGAAAGACAGGTACTTCCTTCCCTAGAGTAGGGCAGCTAGCTCCTGGTTTGTCCAGGTGAGCTGTGGGGGGATGTGGTTCATACACCTCATTGGCCCACTCCCCTCCCGACATGGGCTTTCCAGGGCCCCTTGAATACATCAGTGAATGCCCTTCCTCACCTCTGTTATGCTGCGGCTAAACCAAAAGGGCCATGAGCTCAGAAGTATAATTACTACAAACCTTCAGCTGGCTTTGAAGTAAAGATTGTTCCTAAACTCCACAATGTCCTAGTGAGGTAGGCCTCCTTGTTCCCATTTTACAGATGAGGGGGAAAACCAAAGATTGGAGAGTTATGTGACTTGCCCATGGTAGTGACTGCCGATTGTCGAGTGGCACAATCCAATTCGAATCCAGATCTTGTTGGCTCTGCAGCCCAGTGTAGATGCCAGGAGTGCATCATTTGGCAATGATTAACTTATCCTCCACTAGCAAATATGGAAATAGTAATTAAAGTCTTTAGCCTGTGCTGGGTTTTCACCCCTACCTCCAGACACATAATTATTTTTATATGGGTAAATTGACTGAAAGTTTTTCTACATTAACTAATTGGAAATGTCCTTTGTAGTCTGAAATCACACAAGGGGACAAACTTGCTTCTCTAGTCCTTTGGCTATAAATGAGCTACCTGACAGTGAGCCGATGAACCAGGATGTGTGACCTCAAGAGGACCGGATTGAGGTAAGCACCTCCCTGAGTCACCCAAGGACAAGTGAGTCTTCGGAGAGAGTTTTCTGGCCTTCTCTCTCTGCCCAAAGATGACATCTCCGAGGCTGTCTGACAACGGCAGGAGGTCCCAAAGGGCCGCCCCATGCACATCAAATGGTCAGCAGAGGCAGAGAGGGCGGGGTGCACCAGGGTCTGACAACTTTGCTGGTGCGAACTGTGACTTCCCAGGCGCTGCGATCCAGCAGCCCCTGCCCGTGACTTTCAGTTCTGGAGCTCGGCTCTCTCTGCTCCGGTGAAGGGGCCATCACAGTGCTGGCCGACCAGCCAACTTCTCAGACACAGTGACTTTTTTATAATGAGGTTCGAGGAAACTCAGGGCAGCAGGACTTCTCCTATCACACATCACACGCGCGGCCCTTCTTCCCAGCTTCCATTTGTTAAGGACGAGTCAGCCTGGGTGGCCATTTCCCATCCCTGCACCAAGCCGTGGGTCAGCGGCCAGCCGGCCTTCCTCTCCCAAAGCAAGTGACCTCCGGAAGTCCTGGATCACGGCTGACTAAATGAACTGGATAATTAAAAGAGGGGATGAGCCATGCCTGGAGATTTTGTCTGCCTCATCAAGAACGCGGTGCCCTTTTTATCAATCTACTTGGTTTTTGTTTTTATTTTTCTCCCTTTGAAAAATGATTAGCCTTGAGAAACTTCCTAACCATGGCACCATCCACCATTAGCTGTCAAGGCCAGAGTACTTAAAAAGTTTGGAAGCTCCACGTACTTAGAGAACTCAAGTAATAAAAACTAGGAAGGGGAGCACAGGGATCAGTATGTTTTTCACATCAAAAACCAAGCACCAAAGCTTTCTTTAAAATCTGAAAATTCTGTACAACATCAAGAGTTTGTTTAGAAATGTTACGATCTGGGAGGGGTGACGGGGATGTGAGCGGGTCATCGTTTGTTCCTAAGAATTCCTATACAATTCTCAAGAATCATATGATTATCCTGTGATTAAAAAAGATGAAGCAACTTCTGGGTAAAAAACAGTAAGATGGCCACACTCAATTTTGATCGTAAATGATCTTACTAGCAGTCACCTCTGCGAGCTTCCTGTAATATGTTATCAACCCCAAATCGTCGCACAGCTCCAGGCCTGAATTTCCTCATCTGAACAATAGGGGAATGTATCCTAAATCCACCTCTAGCTCTAATATTGTGTTTCTGTAAATGAAAAGCAGTTCGTGCCACAAGCTGCCCAAGACCCATCAGCCACCACTCACTATCTACAAGAAGTGGTTCAGTCTCCTTAGACACAGCACTGTTCCTACCTTCTACTCCCAGCTCATGTCCCAAGTGCCCACCTTCTTCCTACATCCAGCCTAATGAGCTAAGCATTGTGATCTTCACTATGTCCCCTCCACCAAATATGTTTTCTATACATCACTCTACACCTAACAAAACCTGCAGAGATTTTTCCACCTCCTTCCCGCAGGAAATGTCTCCTGTATCCTCCAGATGGAATTGGCCTTCATGGTCGCCAGCCCCTCACTGCTCTTCCATCACAGAATCTGTTCCCCTCTTCAGCACTTCTTTATTGATGAGTCCACTTCCCCTGCACCAGGGATCATGTGTCCTTGATACCTAATACATTGCCAGGCACACAGCACTTCTTTGATAAATGTTTCTTGAGTGATTGAAAGAAAAAATCACAGTCTGAGAAAGTGTTTGAAACAGTTTTAATCGGAGCACTAAGGTTATATCTAGCATCAAAAGCACAATCCATTGGCTGATCTCAAAGACTATTAGAAACTGACTTCCCTAATTCCATTGGTACCCATCGTTACAAATATACTTAGTCAGAAAAAGGTAAATGAATGTCTGGGAAGTGTCGGGCACTGTTCTCAGGATACGCATCATGCCAATGAGCAAGACATAGTCCATGCCTAGTTGAACAAATATGCTAGCCAGTCATGTGATAGACATGGAGCGTATGTCAGTAACTGTACTCCAACATAACATACATGAGAAGAGAGAAACTTCACACTGTACCACAAAAGAAGGCAAGGTTAAGCACTCTTCCAAATATGTCTCCAACAAATGACATCGGACGAATGGGAGGAAACCATTTTCTGTGATTCTGTATGTTTTCCCTTTTGCAATTTATATAACTAGCCAAACAAAATAGAACATTTGGTTAGAACACCAAAACTGAAAATAAAAACCAGAATGTGATGTATTCTAAAGTGACTTTAGTTCTGTTTTTTTAAAGGAGCTTAATAAGCCAATTAATATTGAAGACAAGATCAGAAGAGAAGCTGTTTCTTTTAAGCACTTCAGAAGTCACCATTTTGTACACAAACACACCTCTCAGGAAGTGAGCAGAGGCCAGCAGCTCAGCTATGTGAACTACAAATCATTCCACTGAGCCAGTAAGTGAGCTCTCTGGATACCAAAGCAAGATTCTCATGCTCACCCAAAAATAATGAACCCACATTAATGTTAAGATGTGGCACAGTGCCAGGTCTTCACTAATTCATACTGGAATCTCTCTGAATTTGTCTCCCACAGGTCTGAACACTGACGAAGACATTTCACTGAATTATCTTATCGACTCCTTCCAACAACCCCTCAAGACTAAGGCTCCCACTATCCCCATTTTGAAAAAGCACACACTGAGGCAGAGGCATTAACTATTAAACAACGCATCCAGGGCTAGGCTCCTGCAGATGGTGGAGTCAAATGTATCTCAGTCCTTTTGAAAAACACATCCTCTGCTCTCCAGTAGGCCACATTACCTTGGCAGGGCTTTACATATTGTAATAAGGAAACCTTCATTATCAAAATCTATTACCAAGCCTTTCCTGTTTAATGAAAAGACAGTCGCTGCCATAAAGTCCCTTCTGAAGGCCACCTCAAGTCCCGATGACTTTGCTGGGACAATACACCATGCTTCACCTCAAAGTAGTTACACAGCATGCAACTGTAGGTCTAGAGCAGCTGCTAAAGATGCTGTCACCACCACATTGTTTAGTCAGCAATTGGACCTCAATGACTTTCTTTTCTCGATATGTGCTTAGGTTACCAAGAGAAACCGGAGAGGCTGCTAATGCAAAGCTCATCTCATGCAAAGCGTCTTTCCCTCCGCTGCCTGCTCTCCCAAAACTGACCTTCGTATTGAGGTCCTGAGGATAAACCTTCCTGCGATTTAAAACTTCATTCAACATCCGATGTCAGGGGTTCCCCAGCTATTCACAGCCATCCACGCATTAACATTTGCAGTTCAGATATTTTTTCCCAGACGAACAACATCCTTTCAAAGGGCTCCTCGGGTACCTTCCTCACTTGACCTACCTAATTTAGAGCAGTCCCCAGTGCCAGCTCAGTGGCGACATTGCTCTATGATAGCTAATACGCACGCATACATTACTGCTGACATTTAACAACATTCCTAACAGTTTGTGTGAGTACATGGTAAACAGATGCTATGGGATTTTTTTACCCATTATCAGTCATCTCTGAAGACTGCAGTCAAGTGACAGGTTTTTGAGACTTTTCGGTCTAACAGCAAGAGATTTATTTTTAATAGAATATTGATATTATGGTACAAAATGGCATTTGGTGTTTATTTTCTTCACCCTCTAGCAAAGCAGTTCAGATTCGTGGGTTACCGTGGAGGCCTGGTAACTCCTATTCTCTCTATTACTCTGTTGTGTTTTTCTTTCTTGGAGGGGGCCAGTTGCAGACTTTTATGAACTGTCTGATTAAAGTACCTCCATCTGAATGCAGATTAAAAGTTCCAACACCTGAGAGCTCAAAACCAATGAATATTTATACCAAAAACCAGCAGATGAATACACTCTAAATCTTCAAATGCAAGTCTAGTCATGGGTTTTATCTTATTTTAGGACTTACTTTTTATTAAAATGAACTCTTGCATATTTACACTACAGAAATAAATGTTATTTGCAAGCACAATGCAGAGGAGACCTTACAAATACATTCCCTCAGGGGAAAGCAACTCTGTTCCTCCACAAGATTTTATTTCTCTCTCAGATCTTCCTTGAAGAGGGGTTGCATCACAGATGATTGGCACAATTTGGAACCCAGAAAACATAGTCACTTGGGAAATTACTCATTTAGTGGTCAAGACCATCATACTTAGTCCTCTAGATGGGGATTTTTGTTGATTTAACAATTTTTCTCTTTTCATTGGAAAATTCTTTCCCAGCTACTTTTCCAAAAGGTAGAGATTTATACAAGCAAGCACAAGGGAGCATTATTTTACTGACAAGTTTATCTGGCTTAACACATTTTGGCTTTATGGTTAACATCCCAGTTAACAATTGCAAGGTGCCCCTCTTACCAGAATGAGGAGCAAGTTGGAATTGAACCCTGAACTCATAATCAGCCTTTTCGGAAACAACAATGGCCCTCAGAACAGTTAGCCATAAATGGTCAGAGTTGCATAGTCAGGTCACAGTCTGGGGATGCCACGTCCAGAGGTCCATAACGTCAGCTTATAACACAAAGGTAAGTTAATGTTGTCACCACCCAACATCCCAGGATAAGCGAATGACTCCGGAGCACATTTAAAGTGATTATTTCAAAGATAGAAATGTTCCATCTTGGCCCTTTCCTTCCTCAATCCCTTTGCAACCTTTCACTATTCATTAAAACCCCCCGTGAAAATCCAAATACAGTTATCAGAATTAAGGAAAATGCGACTTCTGATCGAACCCTCCATACCCTCATGTTGGGAGGACTCTGAATGTGCCACTTTGCCATCATGTTCCCAAACTTATTCCTTCTTTTTCATAAAGTGAGCTTGGAGATAAATGTTTACAAATCAACCTAGTCATCATTTCTTCATTTTAATGCTTAAACGCTTCATTTTGATTGCTGCCTTTTTGACATTTCACCAAGGAAATATGTTTGCGTGTTCGCAATGCCATTGAATCAGCAATTAGATCTCCATATTCCAGATGTCATGAGAGTTTTCAATGCATCTCCCAGTAAAATTTATTTCTGAACTTTAAGGGAAGAGAAAACCAAATGTACTTTGTATAAATTAAGCACATTATCCTTATTTTTCTAATTGCTACATTGCACACAGTGAGCACCTCTGAGGTTATTAATTCAAGGATTTCCCATCATTCTACATAATATTTTTCTTGCAATGAACACAATTTTGAATTATTTATAGGAACTACTTCTGCATTTTGATTCACTAATATTCTTCTTCTGGTGAAACAGGAGACATAGAAATGGAATTGTGCTCTTAGCAGCATGCTCCGTTCTCCATCTGCAGGAATCTCTCTTAAAGCCTGGCACTCTGGCTAGCACAGGAAATTTATTGTCCAAAGTGGACAAAGAAAAATGTAATTCTGGTCTCATTCGCGTCTTCATTAAGGCTTTTTGAACTTCTCAACTTCCTGTCTGCAGACCGCATGTTGCTGCATTTTTCCTCTCCCACTTGGGACCAGCTGGGAACTTCTGTTTCTGTGGCCTGTTGGCTGTCATGTGTCCTTCCAAAGCAATCCAAAGTCAACCTTTCCTCTGTCACTCCTTGGCGAGCTGAACACACTGCTTCCCAACTCTTTGCAACGGACTATAATTGACTCTTTAAAAACACAATAAACCAAAATGGCTGCACAATGTGCAATTTGGCACCACTGAGAAATTTCGATGGAGTGCAAAAGTATCTCTCTGAGGGCTGATCCTGGGCGACTTCAGACATAGCTGGGAGAGGCGTGTGAATCTCCAGATTCCTACTTGACTGAATTGGAAGTGGACATCAAGTCATCACCATTATCAAAGTGGGCAGCGGTTAAGTGAACGAAATCTTCCCACAGCCTTCCTTCCTGGGCACACGCCTCACCACAGAGGCCCTGGCAGACAGCTGAGTTCTACCCGCTCCATGCTTCCTGTAGCAAGACTCCTTGGCATTTTCTCCTATAATAAAAAAATGACACGACCCACTGCTCCTTCTGATGGAAGGACTTTGCTTGGTATTTACCGGGTTCTGAAGGATAACACTAGAAGAGTTTGACTCCACTTTCTCCTCCCATCCATGAAACAGCTTTGTAGATGGCTCTTTCTATCCCACCTCCTGAAAAAATGCTCCTGAGCAAAAACTCATCTGTTAGTAATAGAACTGAAAAATGCCTCATTCTGGCTAGAAGTGGTAAGAGAGCTGCTACTGCTCCGGCAAATTTATTTTGCCTTTCAAGGGTTTAATTGCACACAACATGGTGCAGTTTTGATTAATCCTTCAGAATTTAATATATACTCTGGGGGGGTCAATATGTTGATTCTTCATGCATCGCTATCATGGGAATAACTGGAATGTGTTTAAACACCGCAGGAGGTACACTTCTCAAACTTACCTGGCCCTGCCAAGGGTAAAAAGTGCTCATTAATGACTCAATCCAGGAGGGGAGCCAGCAGAGGGGTGCACTTCCTCCCCGACACTATTTCTGGTTTGCTTGGCAGGCACTTTTCCCTTGGGGAGGTCCCAGGTGAGGCACACACTGGAATCTTCCAGGCTTATGCCCTGATCATTTTAATGAGAACGCAGCATTGAAATATTGGCACCTTGCATCCAGCCAACATATGGAGATGCTGTAGAGGCACTTAATTGAACTGTTAGAAGATTATAAAGGGTACAGTCATCTGGGTCAATGAGCACTTATTCTTGAACTTGGGCTAGAATGAGGTCATTCAAAGGTAATAACAAGTCCATTCACCATTTCCGCAAAGAACGATCTTTTAAACCCTAGAATCTCTGTTCCCGTAGATAGATTTCTCATGAAGTACAGAGGCTGTGAGTCACAGTGCATGCTAAACATGTGAACATGTGTAATGAGAATCAGAGGTGATGGATCTCAGGAACAGGGCTATGGAAATGCTGCACTTGGGAAGTCATTGTGCCCAATGTCCCCAGGGGGAGGTCTGCTTTGGCAGAGCTAGAGCAACAAAGTAGAGCATAAACTGTGAAGTCAGACAGGGCCTCACGCCTGGGCTCCTCCACTCTGTGCAATACTAGACAGCCTTTTCCAGCCTGTTTTTTCACCTGGAAATTGTAATATTAGTCTCCTCTCTACAGGTCTGTGTTATGGGCTAAATTGTAGGTCCCTAAAATTCTTATGTTGAAGTCCTAACTGCAAGTAGTAGGCCTAAATATAGCATGACTTAAAGAGATTAGAGCACAGACACACACAAAGGGAACAGTATGTGGGAAAACGAAGGAAGAAGAGGTCATCTACAGGCTAAAGAGAGAATGCTTAGAATGAAATCAACCCTGCCAACCCTTTGATCCTTGACTTTAGTCACCAGAACTATGAGGAAATAAATTTCTGTTGTATAAGCCACACATTCCATGGTATTTTGTTATAGCAGCAACCTGAGTGAACTAAGACATGCCTGTAATCATGGCATTCTGGAAGCTGGAGGCAGAAGGATTACAAGTTTCAGCCCACCTTAGGCAATTTAGCAACCTAGCAAGACTGTGTCTCAAACTATAAAAATTAAAAACGTCTGGGGATATGGCTCAGCCCAAAGGCCTTGGGTTCAATCCCCAGCACCACTGCAAGAGGAGGCCTAGGAAGCTCCGACACAATCAAGTAGAGGGGCTACTCAGCATAGCACAATCCCCAAAGGAATGATGCCCCGTCTCACCCTCCCACACCCCATTTCACAGACGCAGGAAGAAAAGCTATGGAACAGGAAAAGCTATCACAATGAGCTGCCAAAAAGTGATACAGCAAGTGAGGAAGGAGGAATTCACCTTCCAAAATTCAGAGAGCTGGGCCTGGTCTACTGGTCCACGCCACCCTTGCAAGAAACAAGAGGAGCCCAGTGCATAAAGGGAATCACATCAGACAAAGGGCCTCAACGGTATCCCCAGCTTCCGGCCACGACAGGTTCAGATCTCAGAGTAACTTTGGTATTTCTCAGCCATAGACAAGGGGTCAGGAGATCAGTGTGTACAAGAAGTTTTTGTAAAACACCTTCCCCAAAGTGCTAGCAAAACAATCAAGCAATGTCCAACCCATTTTTTTTTTTTTTTTTTTTTTTGGTACTGGGGACTGAACTCAGGTCCTTGTGCTTGTGAGGCAAGCACTCTAACTACTGAGCTAAATCCTCAGTCCCCAACCCATTTTTTTTAGCTCATACACATATAGCTCATGTATCCTGCTGATCCCATGATTAAAAAAGATACCAGTTTCTAAATTGTCGTGCAAACATCTGACCAGCTTCTCGTCAGAAAGCAAACCAGGGAACCAGATGGCCTAGGTCAGTGTGGAATTCAAAGGCCTGAGTCCTAAGTGCCCACACCCAGGACGGTGTGCTTACCAGATGAAACCAGCTACCAGACATCTAAAAGTTACAATAACAAATACACCGCCAGGTCAGCAGTTAAACTGCAGTCAGATGGGGCTGCCATGTCATGCGTACCCCTCTTAATCCCCCCTGAAGGTCAAGTAACTCACCCACAACCTGAGAAACATGCATATCCACCCACGGCCTGTTCCAATTCAGTTTCTCTAGTTAATTCAGGTCTCTCTCAACCTCCAATTCTTGGCAGTCTGCAGAAGCAGAACCAAAGGGACAATTGGATGCAGTCCAATTGCAGTGAAATCAGAAGCTGCCTTAGATACACCACGGTGCACTGCACAGCCTCTTATGTCCTCAGCATATAAGTTAAGGTCAACAAGAGAAGGTACGCTTCCTGCTCACAAATCCTGTAGCGCTGTTTGTTTTGGGGCCTCTGGTTGTTCCTGGTGAAATACCAGAGTACGCACCTGGGAATAACCAGCTCGGTCACATGAAAAGCATCCTCTTTTGCCAGTCACCAAAGTCTTACCAGGCATGACAGGTTTCAGTTCCTGCTGCTTCTTGTGAAGAAGTGAAAGAAGAAAATTGCCTCTTTCTCCTCTCACAACAGCAAAAGCCTCTGACCATTGAAATGGTCAGCTTTCCCTTTGGCCTGTAGACTCCATTCAGCTGGAAACACCAGGAGAAATCTGTGGGGATGCAAAGACCCTAGTGTGTGCATAGGAACACATTCCACCCTGTCTGAAAACACGGAAGGGACTGTCTATTAAGCCAGAGTATTGATTTTGAGACTTGCTCCTTTAACCTACAACACACTCTGTGGCCTCAATCCAGCACCTCTTTTAACTTCTTGTGTTTGGGGCCGTATATTGTGATCTACCGAGGGAAGCTTGTTTCCATCAGCAATGTCTCCTTCCAAACTCCACGCACTTCTCCAGTGTAGCTTTTCTTCCTTTGAATTGATGGTAGATGCAAAGTGTGTGAACCGTTTCAATTTTCCTAAGCTGTTTTTCTCCATCGTAAGAAATCTCTGACACATTTGCTAGTAAATATTTTATGTAAAAGAAAGAGAATATTGCTGTATTTTCTTAATGAACTGATAATTAATGATTCTATATGTAAAATCCACAAATTATTTAAATCAATGGGGTTTTTTTTTTGTTTTTTTACAAAATGTAAGTGGGGAGAAAACCAGACTTTCCCCAGCAAGTGATGTGTGAGTGACAAACCCACAGAAATTCCACCTAACCACTGTCAACTGACGTCTTTCCTATTCTTCTAGCTCTGAGGGCTCTTGACACACATGTTAGCATCCTGGATGTGTCCCTGCATGAGGGCACCTTGCTTCCCTTCCTTCCTTCGCATGTGTTCATAAGCATTTGAGCACAAGCATCAGGAAGCAATGCACTCAACGCACAGAAAAGTGCTTGTTTGTGAGCTTAAAAGCTGAACCTGAGTGTACCAAAGAAGAGGTTTGTAAAACTCTGGTCCATTAAGGCTCAATTATCCACAGGATTAAACCTAAAGGGCAGCATCTTTGAAACACTTTTATCTGAAAACTTAACTAGATGCCTTTCCAACAAACCAACCCACCCGCCCAACCAGACTGGCTGGCTCCTTCCCTGGGAAAAAAGGAAAAATGCTGGGAACTCGAGGTGCCTAGCAGAGGCAAGCCTGTCTTCTGCTCTTCTGCTCCAGGGACCACCTGGACAGTGTCACCGGGTCAGGAGTCAAAACCTACCCTAGATGTCTGCTGACCATCTGGATCTAGGAGACAGACACCAAGCCCTCAGAGCCATGGGTGAGAGAGTACATTTGCCCTTAGCACCGAAAGCAAGGGTAAACACACAGAGTGGTGGAGGCCAGGGCTGGAAATAAATCCATCTTCAAATGCAAAGGGCACACGCAGAGATAAAGGTGGGGACAGGCATAGATAACCATGAGTTATATTCGGGAAGGCATCCATCTTGGGTCACCTATCTGATCGGGGGCCCTGTAATCACATTGCCTTGAGACAAGAACAAGGAATTTCTTTTGTTCACAACAATGCTAAGGATCTGTGATTTCCTGGCTGATCGCTGGACAGGGCCACCTCGATGGCTTTCTGAAAATAACACTCTCCTCAAATGTGTGCGGTGCCAGAAGAGGACTAGGATAATACTCTTGGCCTTCGGGTTAGTCAGATCCTATTTGTGGTTCTAGAAATTCCCAAAAGGAATGCTAGGACCAGCTTGTAAGAGATGCCGGATTATATGCCAGCAGCCTAAATATAGGATTCTGCTGATGAAAAGAGAGACAAAGAAAGGTGAATCTCTTTCTTTGTGCTTCCATACCGGAAGGAAGCATGACTTAGGCGGAGTCTTTCAAACCCCAGCTCCTGCTGAATGTACCTGTCCTGGGGAACACCAGCCTTTTCAGAGGAGTAGGCGGCATTTCCTCCACCCCTTAAGCTCTTCCCCAGAAGAGAACAGCCCCATCCACCAACAACAAAGAGGGTGTTCTTGGCAACCCAGACTGCTCTGTTTCTTCTCCTGTGAACCATATTGAGCAATTCTCCAGATAACAAAAGGACTAATAGAAATTAGGAGAATTGAGGGAAAACTAATCACCAAAAGCAGATTTCAAACAGCCATTGGATTCACCAGAAGATGCTGAGCCAGGATACTCAGAACACTGATTTAGGAAGACCACTGGGGAAACAAGAAGCAGGAAAGATAAATCCCTCGTTCCGTAGAAACCTCAGTACAACCCTGACGAAGTGTGGCCTGTGGCTCGTGAGATGGTGATGCACTAAAGAGGCACAGAGAGGTTTCCGGCAAGAGCTTCAGAGTTCGGACAGTCGGCCCCCTACCTATCTGGAATTTTCCTGCCCCTCAGGGCGTCCACTTCTGGCAGCAGCTGACTCAAAGGTGTGAAGTCTGGTCACCAATCTCCTGCACCTCTCACTCAAGAATCACCAGGCCGATGAGGCTTAACCCCTACCTGAGTCTTATTAACCAGCTATGCCAAGTAAGGGACTTCTCAGACTCACATGCAAGGACTCCTGGCACAGTAAAGGTGAGGGTCATACAACTCAGAGAGTCACTTTACCACGCAAAAGCTGAAGACCTAAGGGAAAATAGTACACACTGTCCCCTCCCCACATTGTCACCATCTCTGCACACTTCCATCTCAAGATACAACCTCCGAGGAGGCACGGACATGCAGATGGGAGAAGGGCTGGCTGAGGGAAGTGGTTTGCTTTTGTGGCATATCTGACTTGCTTGAAGGCAAAATCTGTGGCTGCATTTGGACTCCCGAGAGAAGGGGCTGCTTTTCTCCCTTCAATAACTAAAGACGTGTCCATCTAAAGCAAAGAAATAAATACTCAGCTTCCTACATTGAGAATAAAAAGCCTAGCAGATCCACAAACTCCAAGAACAGCTACCAGGAAAAGAGACCAGGCTTCTAATCAGGGTACAAATTCTGCTACCAAATAATGACTCAAAAACCCTGGCATCAGGCTAAAAGTGATGACCCATAAAACTAATTTATGAACCTTTCCTGGGGCCCTCAAGGAACTATTTAGCTTTCAAAATATTATTCTGCCCAAAGACCATTGGCACTCTGTATTACATACACTCAATCAATTAAATCAGCAGGGCCCACATGGTTCAAAAACCTAACAAGACAGTGTAGGTGGTAAGCAAGCCACTGCACTAGCCTCGATCATATATCCTGGGCACCATGCTGGGGCTCTGTGGTTACAGGCAAACTTCCCGGCTCTCATGGCACTTGCATTTTAGGTCAGTGGAAATGGAGCTCTAATAAATAAGTAAAGGTCTGTCACATCAGAGGGTGCTAATTACTATGGGGAAGCACAGAGCAGGAAAAGGAGAAAGAAGGAGGAGAGGAGAGAGGGGTTAAGGAAGGTCCCACAGAGAAGGTGACAGTTGAACAAGACCTAAAGGAGATGAGGACATTGGTCAATTGGTCATACCGATATGCAAATGAAGAAATTTCCAGAGCGGTGGGGGGTGGGGCAGGGGGAGGCTATGCAAAGGCCTCAAGGCTGGGGCATGTGTGGCATACCCAAGGGACAGTAAGGAGACCACTGTCACTGTAATTAGTGTGCTTAGTGATAGGCACATGGAGAGGGGCAAATTCAGTTATTATATGGAGAAATGGGAAGTAAAAAAAAACTATCTGCAGTTTAAATAAAACTATCTTCATCGAAAAATATGCAGACATATTTTTTTAAAAATAAAGGAATATACACCCAAAATGTTAATAGTGGTTATTTAGGGAGAAAGAATTACAAAGATTAGAAATGGTCTCACATTCTTTTTTTTTTTTTTTTTTTTTGTTCATTGAACTGTTCGTTCTGCTGACGTTCAAGGACATCCACCATGCACCAGGCACTCGAGACAGACCAGACCACGGGCACACAGGGCTGGCTCTGGGGCTGACCTCCCAATAGGGGAAGCGGCTGCATAAGATCAGGCTGGCAACACTGTAGGCTGCGACCTGTGCTGTGACACATCCAATAACAGCTGAGATAGAGACTTAGGGGCTTGGGAGGAACTAGAGAGGGAAGGTCTCAGGGAGAAAGGTAGCTTGGGTTGAACCCAAAATGATCTAAAAGAGCAAAGCTGACCAGGCAACGGTAGTGAGAAGAGGTTCTCAACTGGCATAGCATGAGATGGTATGAATACACTAGCTTTCGTAATAATAAAAATAGCCTACAGAGGTAGGTAGGTGGGTAGATAGATAGAACTCAGTCTTGGTTATATGACTCTGTCAACTATTTTGATCACTTGTTCATCAATAAGCTTTTATTGAACATATATTAGATACAAGAAACTACGCTGGGAGAGGGTTATAAATAATACAGACACTGCTCCTGTTCTCAGGAAGGCTCAAGTCAAATCAGAGGCAAAACTTGAATCTCAGAACTGCCACTTGGCATTATAGCAAATTGAGAGAGAGCCAGGAACGAATAGGAACCTGGCAGCCTTCTTCCAAGTTCGCTGCAAACTTGAAGCAAAAATAGCAGCTAAACTGGTTTTCTTTAGCAGGCTTTTCACCGAACCACAAGTATTTGTGCTTTTGACTTATTCATCCATTCATTCAACCAGCCCCTGATGACCACATGCTCTGGGCTGCCACAGTGCCAAGAGGTAAAGGGACAGAGATCGGACAGTGTTCCCCTGCAGGAGCTCGCAGCCTGTCCCATAAGATAGGAAAGTAAACAACGCAGTGTACTGTGTGTCCCAAGAAAGTGTCTGCACATTTAATCCTGGGGTGATTAACACTGGTTTTATCAAATAAATTGGACAGACGTTAACTGTTTTGTTTACTTTAAAGTCACAAAAGTTCAAAATGCTCTCTCTCAGGGCCACTGTGTATGATTTATGATATTAACTTTAGAAAGGTGTATATTATTATGAAGGTACTTGGTAACTAACCTACAGAACACTCAGCTGGAGATACCGATTAGCCTATGATTAAGAAGCAGGAAAAGCCAGTTTGGTAGCCGTAAGGGTGGCTGCCCACAGAAAGTGCTCCTTGAACAAAGTTTTAAAGAAAGTGTAATTCAGCTAGGGGCTTGGACCATCCACCTACAGATCTGCAACTTGAGATGCGTGCTGGGGCCCTTCTGACAGTTTCTGGCCTTGTGTGCAGACATACAGAGTGACACAGCACCTATTCTCTGCTTTACAGAGCTCCACGAAGGAGAAACCCGGGATGAGGTCAGACGCAATTGGTCAGAGACCAAGCAGAATGGTAAGCACTGAGAAAAGCCCACTTTTCTTCCATTGACCACAAGATCGTTTCCTTTCCCTTCACTGTCTTCCTTTCCACCTGCCCTTGAGACCTGCATGGTCACCACATCCAGGCATTAAAGCAGAATAAGCATCTCTATGAAACAGATACCCTGTTCAAATAAATGTTAACCCTTCTCTGGTGTTGACATTGGAGAAAATACCCAAAGTGGCATTTTGTAGCTCACCCAGGGACACGTGTATTTTCATTTGCAAACTGTGTGCAGGCAATAAATATTTTGGAGGTTTTCTTTTTGCTTTTAGTCTTAAGAGCTGGGAATAATTACTATTTTGCATGACTCTATGATTTTGCATAGTCTCAAGCGCATCATTTTACGTAAAAGTTAGGGCATGTTGAGTATGTGTAAGTTTAGGTCTGAGCATTGAATATTTATTAAAATCAATACATGTAATCCACACACTCCCCTGTTATCAGCTCCACTTTATACAGCCTTGAAGGGGTGATGTACTTTGGCCAAAGTATTCATGTACACCAGGAACCATGACCAGCCAGCGTGGCTTCAGACCCAACCTGCACTTGTAACTTTCACAGCATGGTGGCTTTTGCCGCTCTTGTGGGAGACAGTTACTTTGCCATCTCAGCCAACAGACAACCACACGAGAGCTCAGTGAGAATCTTGCCAAGGTCACAGCGTGAGACCTTTAAATTGTTTCTCTGAATCTATTGCTGGATTTTCCTGTGAAACCCTGGTGCTGCGAAAGGTCTTATAAGCAGAAAGGTAGATGTCATTTAGGAAATTCCAAGAACTGTTCTTTCCAGCTTTGGTAATCCCATTAGCAAGAGCGGTCATGTTTTTAAAAATCACCTCATTCTTCTTGGTTGGACAGAAAAACAAAATAATACCACATTCCCTTCATGTTTATGAACACCCAGTATGAGACAGCTAGAGACAGCGGGATAATTCCAGACACATAACGAACAAATAACAAATTTAATAGTGTGGGCCTTGTTTATACTTCTGCCATCAACTTTAATGATGAGCCTATTTATGCTAAACTTCACTACATTATTGGAGTCATTAGTGCCTGTAAGTAAATGATAATGTGCTTGAAACTTCCGCAAATACGTGTGGCTTCCTCTGAGGCTTACATTTCCATGTTGGCGGATGGAGGTCCAATGAGTATTTTCGTGCAGACTTCCAGAACGACTCTTAAATATTGTGCCCCAGAAAGTGATCTAGCGGCCAGCTGAGTTTGGGAATGCAAGTTAAAAGGGTTTCTTTCACCTCAAAATCTCCAACAAGGCCTAAGATACTACTGCAGCTTCTGAATTTCCAAGATGCGACACCCTATGGTCAGATTTTCTGCAAACACTGACCTAAGAAACTTTTCAAAAGGTGCCTAATAATTACCTATCTGACAATTAACCCGCTTAAACCCAGTTTCATGGATTGAATCAGAGAACTATAACAAATAACAAGAGTTCATGCAAAATCAAAGTATAAACAGAGCATGTATTGGTTCATTAGTTAGCATCGACCACATTTATTTAGTCTGTCAAAATGTTTGTCAGGCACATTTCTGCAAGTGTGGAGTCCTAACCGAAAAGGATTCCAGGAAGTGAAGCCCAAAGCTTATACAAAGAACCTCAAAACTCTGAAAGAGTCTCCCCTCTGTCGATAGGAGCCAGAAGTTTTGTGTGACCTCAAATATCCCCACATTCGGGTTGTGAGACAGCTTTGTCCACTGCCTAGGAGATGCATATTAAAGATCCCCATCTGATTCGGCATTTTTCCCTAAGATGAAACATTATTAGCAGACAAGCGGCGTGCAGCCTAAATGGGGCCTGAAAGATAAAACCAGTATTATGGTCAACACTGGACTTTTGCAGCAGCCCAGAAGGGAACTGACTGGAAAAGGATGTGAAAGTCATTCTCGTGCAACAAATATCAGCCCTCTGACACAGCTGGCACCCACTTTAGCTGGAGAAACACTCACATGGCTCTCTGGCCAGTGTCCCTGACAGTGCTTCCCGTAGCACTTACTGTCTGATACTAACTTCCTCTTTGTCTATTTCCTACTTCCTGTCTCTAGAACAGAATTTCCGTGAGGTCAAGGATGTATGTATCACTTTCATCACCACAGACCTCATGCCTAGAACAGAGTAGCCACCCAATAAATATCTGCTGAATATCGAAAGGGTATTTTGCCTTTCAGAAACTGATTCAGAGCAATGGACACCTTGCCTGAGGGTGATAGTCTTGCATTTGAATAGACACAGCTGCCACGCCTCCGCCTCCCCGTACTTATATCGGCCCCATCGTAATTCAGAGCAAGCGAAGTACTATAAAGAATTCGAGAGGGCCAGTTCTGGTGGAGAGGCAGATTGTCACACATGTGCCTGGGCTCATATTCTAAACAGAAAGTCAGGTTCTTTGAGACATCTCCATGCTGACATGCACCAGGGAAAAGAGGCACTTTCTCAGCTCCTCGTATCAGAGTGGACAACTGCCAACATCGTGCACCAGCCTCCCAGCTACAAGGTGCACACCGAAGGCTTTAAACACTCGAGTGGACCCCTCTCTGTGGCTTTCTCTGTTTTTTTCACTCAACAAGATTGAGTGCATTTTATTGTCCGCCCTTCCCCACCCAAACACCCTTGACTTGAACTAGCCAGCTAGCTTTTCCTGCCTCGTAGCCTTGGCTGGAACATCAGCTTTGAGTCCAAAACGCACTGCGTTTTCATGTTTGAAATCATGTCCCTTTATCTGTGTTCTAAGAAGTACTCACATGAATTCTGTTTTCCATTCTTCCTAACAAGTTCTAATCCTAACTGTTCTTTAAAGTCTTCTTTGAGCTTCAGTAGAATAATCACACCCCACCCCCGTGAACTCCATTGTGATCTCTAATACCTTGTGACACCTCTTAGAATCCCTACCTTCCTGTCCCTATTTGTTGAGCACTTACTATGTATTTTGCCAGGTTCTGGGTATAGGAAGACGAAAGAGATGTAGTCTCCAACTTCAAGGAACTCTTAGCAGCATGCAGAAAAACCAGTGTATCAATATGCATAGCAGCACAGAGCATTAAGAACTAAACCAAGCCACGGAGGGGCTGGGAATGCTGAATTCTCTTGAACAAGTTCAGGGCTAGAAATGGTGCCTCTGGGCCTGTAATGAATCCTAAATTTAAACGGGCTAAGTCAAATGAACAGATTATTGACTCACCATATAGATCAAAGCTCAAGGAGCTGCACAACACAGAAAAAAATGTACTTAGAAAGGCTTCTGTCATGTCGACATGGACATGATACATGTTTGTCAAAGCAGATGAAAAATCTCTTCTCTTCATACGTAAGGACATTCACAAACACTGGTTGAGACAACCCATTACTGACATAAGACTAAATGCCTCGCTAAATGCAGTGTAAACACATGTGCTTGATTTATCTGTCAAAACTCTAACAGGCTCACCAGCATGAAAGGCTACATTCACATCATGCTGTGTCCAGATATTAATCTCCAGGTAGTATTCCTTTTCACCGTGCCCATTAAAATTATTACTGCACTTATCTGTAAGGGGGGGGGACCATGTTTAAATGAATGACAAAAATAAAATGGGCCAATTGCAAAGAAAACGCTCGCAACTGCATGGGAATAAAGGCTAAAATGGTTCTGATCAAACATTTTCTATATGAGCTCAGTTATTATTAGCTCTATTTCTCTTGCACGGTAAATCAAGAATAATGCAGACATGCCACATGTATGTAGTTCCATAATTCATTATATGCTCCTAAAACCAATATTTCTAAAAGATAAAACCAAGGTAAGCAGTATTAACGAGTTGTTGGATTTAGCAGTTTTAAAGATTTTAATATCCAGCATCTTTTATGACATCTTCTAATCAAAACAATATTTGGCAGTGAGAGAACAGAACCTGTATGCACACGAGTATGCTGAGGTTAAAGCAAAAAGGCCTTTTGGGTTCCGTTTTTATTACTGGTTTACTTTGTTCCTTTAAGGAATCAATTTGCTGCCATTAAAGCCTTGAGTTTCATATATTTTATAATTTACACACCTTTCCTGATGTGAATGAGCAGTGCAGTTTGTAAGAGCTCGCACAAACTCTGCTCTAACGGCCCAATAGACGCACATGTTCTTAAACTGCACTTGCAAATGGAACAAAAATACCGTGATGCCTCCTGTTCTAAATAAGTAGGAAAAAAATAGCAAGCAGTGTGAAAGCTTTGTTCAGCAGTTATGTATATTTATAGATCCTCCTGCAATAAACCAGTTATGAAATAATAGAAATTAAGAGGGGCCTTCCTAGCCTTAACTGTTTCCATCTAAATCTAATTTTTCTTGACTTACAGCAAACCTCCCGGGAGAAACTGAAATGCATTGATTTGGAAGAGGATGAATGACTGTCTTTCCAAAACCCTTCAGGAAGGTGGAGTGCCCCCAACTTTTGGGACAAAAGAGTTTTTACAGATCACAGTAAATCAATAACTCATACACAGGAGGACAGACACAGAATATTCTTACATAAAATGAAAACCAAATTGTACATTGAGATCTGTAATCAATAAAAAACTAACAAATCAGCAGTGTAAACAAGATGAGAGATTCTCATTTCGCCCTCAGTCATGAGCTGAAAAGATACACCGGGCTGTGTTTGGCAGTTAAAAATTGCTCCCTGGATGGTGTACTTGTGAACTAGCAATGAAGAAGGTCAGTGGAGACCAGCCGGCTGGGGGATTTGCAATGCAGAAAGGACAAGTGGGCGGAAAATGAAAGGGCACTCTGCACAAATGTCAATTAATGTATTATTCTTCTCCCCAACTTCCTTTAGCAAGAATTTTGGTGGCTTTGAAGCCTCTGTGCTTCTCGTGGGAGCAAGAATGAGATCTCTTGCTACAGCTTTTGATTAAATGGTGTTCAGAAGAAAAAAACTATCAACATAGACATATTAAAACTAGCAGGCTCAACCCACTCCAATTAGCACAGCTTTGAGATTTTACAGCCAACAGGTCCTTTTTTCTTCTTGCACCAGTTAATTCTAACATTGTTGCTGGAGTGTGACTCTTTGTGTAGAGCACAGGAAATCAAACTCTCCAGCCCCTGCACACAGGCAACATGCTAATAGGAACCATCTTTTGACTGCCCGAACCATTAAGGCACATGTAAATTATGTCCATTCTACAGATGAGGACTTGAAAGAACGATACTTCCACGTAACCAGGATCGTACAAGCGAAGGAAGCAAAACCGGGAGCTGCTCCCATTCAGTCCGATTCCAAAGACCATTCTCTATACATTGCACGGTGGCCGGCTGCTGCTGCCAGGGCTTTCCATGATTTGTCCCTCTGAATTTTCCACCGCCTCCTCACATCCTGTTCTCTCCATCCTCACACATTTCCATCATGTTCCAACATGTCTTATGGGTTTCCACTCGGATTTCTCCAGTTATGAGATCTTTTTTGAACTACCATCCATCAAGACTCTCTAAGAAGCATTGTCCCTTCCAGGTTCCTGTTGCCTCATGCTGCTACCTACAAGGAACTTCTAAGACCATGGAAAGCCTGTCACCCTTTTGTATCTTGCTGCCTCATTCCCTTCTCCAAACCATGCTGCCTGAGCGCAGAAACCGTGTGCATACTCTCAGCTTGGCTGCCACAATAAAATGTCATAGACAGGGTAATTTAAATGACAGAAATGTGTTTTCCGTGGTGCTAGACCCCGGAAGTCCAAGATCAAGGTGCTGGCAGATTAGGTTCCTGGGGAGAGATCCCTTTCCGGCTTGCAGATAACCTCCTTCTCACTGGGTTCTCACATCGTGAAAGGAAAGAGGAATCTGGATTCTTCTTTGGATACATGTATAAATCTCATCATGCGGACCCTCCCTTCACAATCTCATCTAGACCCAGTCACCTCCCAAAGGCCCTGCCACCAAAGACCATCACTCTGAGGAGTGGGGCTTCAGTATGCAAATTTCAAAGGAACACAAGCATTCGATTCCCAGCACCTCGCTTGTAACTGTTCCGTTCACGTATTTCATGCCAAACATTGTTCTGCGGCCTTTCTGTTGATTAGATATATTAATCATTTATTCACCACAACAACCCACATACAACCATCTAGTGACAACAATGAGTGAGGTTACTATTACCGTCCCTATCTAAGGCTGGGGACACAAAGGCGCAGAGAGATCATTCTCACAGCTGATCCATCGTGCCGAGAATGAATGAGCACAGACCTCGGGTTCTAGCAGCTGCACCCTCAACTTTGACAGCTTGGCATTTTCATATAAACGTATGCTTCCCAACAGCACCCAGCGAAGCTCCACAAACATAGGCAGGAACAAATAAATAATACGGAGGGGCTGGAATACGCAAATACAATAAAACTCAGAGTTTGGGGTCTTAGGAAGCATCTAGTTCATCCAAACAGTAATGCATAGAAAGAGGAGAAGCACTGTCTCGTGCCAGAGACGTCTTCTGTTGAACAAACCAAAAAACATTGTTGCTTCTCAACAGAGGTAACTGTTGGATACCTCAAGGTAATTCTTTCTTTTAAGCCACCTCCACTGGAAACATATAGATAGTTCAAGAAAGAAGCTTTTAATTAACCACAAAGTTCTGGTAAAACTGTCTCACTTTTCTGTTTGTACTCACATACTTACACAAGAGCGGCTTTAAAAGCAAACTATCTCCTTGGTTGGTATTAAAATCAGTGATACTCTGAAAATCAGCCTTCCATTCATGCAAACATTGATGGATCCCCTGAAATGTGTCAAGCCCTGTGACTCGTCCCAGGACACCAAAATGCAAGCCAACAGCCACAGAGAGCAAGGGCAGCTTTTTACCCAATGCAAAGCCTCCAACCATATGACAACTATGAAGAAAGAGCTATGGGGAAACATAGAAGAGGCAGAGATGGAGTTGGACCTTTGAGTTTGAGCACAATCAGTAGCTACATTTGTCCAGTCCTACGACATGGAATGTGTAGTTTCTGTGAAATCTTAGTTGTTGGCCATTCTTTTAATTTTTATTATCCAAAGCTAAGAAGTACCTTCCAAAGAGTACAAAAGACATTAGCTAACTCAATCAATCTGTTTATATATCACAAATAAGTCGGAATTTCCCAAATCTCACCTTGTTTGCCGCTCAGTAACACTTCCATGTGCTAGCAAGTCTGCTCAAGACAGAAGACATTAATTAAATAATTAGCCTTGAGTTCAGACAAGTAAACAAACACAATTGATCAATTCGTTAATTGTTCTTCCCTGCTGTGATCAGAAGCTATCGTTAGCAACAGTAATAATAGCACTAATCTGATTTCCGAGAGACACTTTTGATACAGGAGACGGTAACTGTAGAGAAGCATAGAATGTTTGCTGAAAATACCAATCCTGGGATTGCTCTGTTTTTTAGTCACATGGAAAGGGACCAGAAATACTTCTGAACTGCAAATAACCTAGCTGTTGGATATTTGAATTTGCACCAAACATTGACAATTCATTTATTTTTGTTAGGCTCCCAGAATTTAGAAGTAAAATAATCTTAAATACATCTCAAAGAAATAGCAGGCTTGGGGAAAAAAAAAAAATCAAGCATTAGCACATCCCTTCCTCTCACCAATGGGAAGATGGGACTAGAATAAAGATGAACCTAGATGGTGCAGACTGGTATTCTAATGTTCTTCCAAGATTCTTTTATAAATGAAGTATAAATAGCTATTATCAGCAGACATGTGTACACTAGGCATGGGAGACATATGCCTGTTGACAACAGGTTTCCAATAAGAAATACGAGGATAACTGGAAAGCAAACCAAATATTTTTCTGCTATTTATTAACATATCAATCTGTCCTTAGCCCATAAAAGTTTCCTAAAGTGCTATAAACATTTCTCTATGTTCTTCATTCACACAAAATTCTAATGATATTATTTCCTGTGCTGTGTTAATGGTGGCAGCTGATGTGAATCTGGACCGCACAGATTAACAGAAGCAGAGTGAGCTGATTTTCGGGGGGTTTTTTTGGGTTTTTTTTTTTTTTTTCCTTCTTTTTTTGGTGCTGGGGATTGAACTCAGGGCCTTGTGCTTGCTAGACAAGTGCTCTACCCCTGGGCTAAATCCCCAGCCATGAGCTGATTTTCAGGTTGGGTTTCTATCTCTACAAGTTTGGAAACAAGACCAAATTGAAAGCAACCAGAAAAATTTTGGATTTGCCAATCTGAAACAGAGTTCTCTAAACAATAACAAATGGTCAAGGGAAAAAAGAGTACAGGACAAATTTTCTCAGAAAAACAAGATTTCTCACAAAGAAAGAGGACCATGGACAAAGAAAGGTAACCCACATACCCAAACTGAGGAACTGTGCTTCCCATTAATATAATTTAAATAATTTAAATTGACAATCGTTATTCTTGTCTATCTTCTTCAAAAATTAAGGCCTCATTGAAATCGTGCCTCCTGCAATAGCTGTCCAGGGCCCTCCCCCTGGAGCTCGCGCAGCTGAGGCACTCAGGAGCTGCGAGCCGTGTCGCGTGGCAGGGGTCAGAACGCCTGTTTGGCCCTCCAGCCGAGTCAAGAGCTTCCAGGGGTAGAAGCCAAGCTTCTCGCTCTCCGAGTTCTCCACCGGACCTGTACTTAATGTCCTGCTAGCAGCGGATGCACAAAAAAGCCAGTGAGTGACTTTCTTCCGATACTCACAGAATCCGGACATGTTCTAGAAGAGCTTTAAGGGTTTTGAGCAAACAAAGGAAATGCTATACGAAGGGGTCTATTGCAAGTCTTTATGGTTGGGCACTTTAATAAAATTCAAAATATATGACCATCCAGTGAAATTAAAGACCTGCTCTGCTTTCTGGGATCGCATTTTCCCACGGACTTCAAACCAGGAAGAGTGCACGTCCCTTTCCCAGTGGCCAAGCTTGGCAGAAGGAAGACATTCCTGAGTGAATAAATAAATGAGTGAGCGAGTGAATAAGCAAACATGTGAGACCCGGAAACTAAAAAATGAGTGAAACTCTCCTCCCCATCTTCGAAATGGACTCAACCACCCAAGATACATAAAAGACACAGAGATGGAAACCAATAATATAAAAGGCAGTAAAAATTAAATTTCAAAGAAAAATAGAATGATGTTGACCCAATTAAAAGTGATTTTAACTGGTAAGAGCAATGGGGAAAGCACCTCGGAATAGCTGAGTTAGACCTTGAGAAATCGTTAAATATCCTCCGTGCAAATAAGGGTCAAGGATGTCCCATAAAGAATCAGATCACGTAAGGAAGCATCCGGGCTTTGCCCTGCCAGGAGCCAGGTTCTAGTCTCAAGTCAGCCACAGAGGAGACAAGAGGACTCGTGGGTACCCCTCTTTTCTTTGAGTCTCAGCTTCTTTAACTATACTTAGAAAATCACTTCTAACCCTAAAAAACTCTGGTATTAAATATGGTAATACATTTAAAAGTGCCTAGCAAAATATCCCACAGAAGGCAAACACTTAAGATTTTAGAGCGCATCTAGGAAACAAATCAATAAAATATTTTTAAGCGGATGGACCCCAGCACTCGTTGTCAAAAATACAAGGGGAAGGGGGCAATGGTGTAGCTCAACAGTATAGCATGTGTCTAGCATGCACAGGCTCTGAGTTCAATCCCCAGCGCCACAAAACAAAGGGATTGGGGAATATGATCAAGATCTTTCACTTCCTGTGCCCTCGTGAACCTTGAGGCCTAGGTTCAAACATGCATAAACACCAAGACAAGTGCGACCCAAGGCTTAATGGAAACTAGGGTCACCAGTCGGCTAGGTTCGACTCAGACTGAGTACAATTTCAAGACGTTAAGATTTTCTGTGCTAAAACAAGGGGAACCCTGAGAAAACTATGATAAGCTGGTCACGTACAAGTTCTAGAAGAGATCCAAGAAAAGAACAAGGGCTGTGATGTGTGTAATAAGGGGAAGACCTATGCACAATAAGGACTTTTAGATACACACACACGGCTGTTTTTCCTTCTTCCTGTTGTTGGGATTCTGAACATTTTTGGAAGAGGATCCATTTCCATTAAAATTCAAGTTGAAATGGGACCCTTGGCTTTGACTATGAAACCTGGCTTTCTGCTGGGTAGAAGCGAATGCTGTTTTTCTCATTTGGAAGATGGATAAACTGAGATCCACAGACAGGTTAAACAACTTGTTCAAATCAACCACACAGGTAGGAGGAAAACCCAGTTTCTTCCCTCCTGGTTCAGTATGTACTTTGGGATATGTAACATAGGCTTCAAACAGTGTTTAAATTCCTTTTAACCTTAGTGGGGAATATTCCAATTAACATATCCACCCCCAGGTGTTCTCCCAGTTGAAATTTTCTTCCTTTTTGGTAAAGTAAGAGAAACACTCCCAAACCCTCCTCTTATCCACTCCTCACCCCCGCCCCGCCCTTGCTAAAGCTGGCAAGGGTTAGTGCCTTCTTTGGGGTTCTGCTCAATTCAACTCAAGAGAAGCCTGAAATGTATTCCGTTTTCTGTAACAGGACAGGACTGTGACAGGGTAAGGAACATCGATCACTCATGAAAAATGCTAGGTGTCCCATTATGGCATGATAAGTTCAGCTGCATAGCATATGCTTTTTTTTTTTTTTTTTGCTTTCTGAATAAATGGCAGAAGTCGGTTCCCCATAAATTCAAAATGTATATTAGAACATGAAATCATATTTTAAGTGGATTTCAGATATTGCTTCTCTTCATCATTCTAAATACCAAAGATTAAGCTTGCCGCTTGGCACTTGCAGGCTTTTCTCTTTTTATTTAAAAAAAAAAAAAAAACTTGTTTAATCGGATATGAATAGTAGTTGGTGGCTTTTATTGTTGAGGACGACCTAAAAGGGAAAAGGAGAAAGTAAACTCTGCCTCCCTTGTCTATTCCAAACAGCATTTATTTTCATTATGATTGTTTCTGTCCTTTCTCAAAATAGTGCTGTTACACAATGGTGAAAATGACCAAAACTCCTTCTCCCAACAAGGCTCCCAATCCTTTGATACAGAGCCCTCTCTCCCATCCCCCTCTTGTTAAATTTCTTCAAGGGTCCCATCCAGGCAGTGTGGGATGATGGCGAAGAACCCTCGTGTTGGACCAGAGATCCATGCGTCCCAGTCCCAGCTCTGTGACTTCTTACCCCTACAATCTCAGCCAGTCTTAGTTTCCATTTCTGTGAAATGAAAGACAGCTGCCCTTTGGTCATCATCGCTACTGCCCCTAGGACAAGACTTCTTCTGTCCCACACTCAGTCCACAGCTCTGCAGTTATGATCCGACACACAGCATCTTAACTCCTCTGCTTGCTCTTCTCTGAACTGTTTTGCAAATCTCTTCATCGGCTACCAGTGTGTCTCTCTGTGGAGGCTCGTCAGAAGCTCCATGTGATCTCGCCTTCCTCTTCCTCTAAATGTCTTCTTAACTCCATTTGGATTCTCTCCTTGAAAAGCTCCCCTGGGCATTGTATACTATCCCAAATTTATATCTTTATCTGTGTCTTTTCCTCTGAATTCCGGACTCACATACCTGCCCCCTCTCTACCCCCACCAGGATGACAGCTCTGCGGTCACTGGGATACAATGTCTCTCTGAATATGCTTCCACCTACCTTTTTCCTACCTAAATAACTGTGATATTCCTTTCTGTAGCTCAGGCCTATGTCTGGGAACCAGTCTTGATTTTTTTTTTCTTTCACCTTCCCAGATCTGCCTCCCAAGAGCTCCACCTGTAAGATTCACCCTTATTGGCCCACTTCTATCCATTTCTAGTCCTAGCATTTTAGGTTTGATGTGGTCTGGACTCTGCAGTGTCTTCTCAGCTGTTCTCCCTGCTCTGCCTGCTGCTCCCACTCTGTGACCCTCTCCCCTCTTTATCAGAGAAATCAGAAAGGTAAAAAGCAAAAAAAAAAAAGAAGAAAATTAGATCTTACCAATTCTCTGTTTAGCAACCCTCATTGGTTTCTTTTTATATCTTTTACATTTAGAATAAACTCTTCTGTTATCCCGTCCTTATCATTGCCCACTGTGACCCAGCCCCTGCCTGCCTCCTTATTCTTCTCCCATCTATGTTTACTCTATTCTCTACTTCTTTCTGTTTTTAAAAAAATAGTCCATCTCATTTCTGCCCAAGGGGTTTGGGAGACTTGGCTCAGTAGTAGAGTGCTTTGCCTAGCAAGCACAAAGCCCCGAGTTCGATCCTCAGCACGACCAAAAAAAAAAAAAACAAACAAAAAAAACTCTGCCTGAGAGGTCTTTGCAGCTTTTGCTTCCCTAACCAGACCTTTCCCATGTCCTCTGATCACTTGGATGTCTGTAAAGCATTCACCTCCACAGAGCGGTTGCTCCACTGTTCTGCCACAGCATGCTCAGCGTCAGCGCTTTCCACTCATTATCCTGCCTTGTTTCTGTCGTAGACTTCACGACCACCCAAAATATTATTTACTTGTCTCTCCTTTATTACCTGTCTCCCCAAATTCCATAAGAGCACAGACCTCATCCAGTTCACCGTCATACTGATCCCAACGTTGAGAAAGGACCAGGCGCATATTCCGCTCCCCATTAATATCTGTTGAGTGGAATGGCTGGCTTTTAAAGTCTCTTAATTCTCTGAATTCATCCACATCACAGTGGTGAGATGTTTTGCAGGCCTAGATAATTATATTGTAATTAGTCTGAGAGAAAGGCACTTAAGTTATACGTTAACAAGCAGATGAACGACCATTCTGAGGACTCTGACCACTGGCTTGTTATCTCCAGAGTGGAATGAGTAAGAAGAAGCTGGCTTAAATTGTTGGGGGACAACTTGACTTCATATAAGAATATCTGTTCTACTTTGAAGGTCATGAGTTACTGAAAGAGGCTACAAAGAAAGGTGCCACTCCTCAGTTATCAAGGCTCTTAACAAACACTAGCCGATTATTCCCCCCAGATGCTTCAGCAATGTATTGTCATTATGAAGGGGTTACATAATCTATAATGTACACACTATTTCAGTCACTCTAAAGTGCACATTTTCTCATCTTTGACATTAGAATGGATCTTACACTTGATATTGCATGATAGTGGAACTGACAGCATGTTCTCTTAGTGATACGAAAAATAATGTTACTTAATATATTGTATTTGGACTCAATAATTTATAATAAGTCACATTCATTGGATGGTGGCTTCGGGCAAGCATTCACAGATATCGTCTTATCAATCCTCACAATCAGCCTATGGGATAAGTCGCATTTTAGACTTACTTTCCAAGTAAGAAACTAAAGATCGGAGGAACTAAGCCACTTCTCTAAAATTGTATAGTTTATAAATGCTAAAATCCAAAACTCGACACAGATCTATGTGGCTCCCAAACCAATTCTCATCATTAGTTGCCCATAAAAATTATTGTTAAACTAGTTAGATTCTATACATAAATACAAAATGCCCATCACACATGAGTCCCATAGTAGGTATTCAGTTTCCTTCCTCTCTGCTTCTTCCTGTTTGCCTGAGCAGAAGAGGAGAAACCTGCCTCTGATTCCGTGATTTTCAGGAAACCTCTCAGAGAGCGATTTTGGCTGAGAGGTTTTCTGAGCCTTAGCAAGCAGATGAATGACCAGATCTGCTTCTGGCTTCTGAACAGATCTGAGTCCATATCAAAGGCAGAAACTTAGCTGGAAGTCAGTGGGACCCCTTAATGATCTCACCGCTGAAAGGCCATTTTCTGAGGAACAGGAGACCAAAACAGCCAAACGAGCGCAAAGCCTCAGCCTTGAGTGGAGAAGCGCTAAGGAGATTAGACTCGGGGGAGCAGCAGCGTCAGAGGCAGCTGACCAAGCACGGGAGGCGGAGCGCCATGGGAAACGCACTGATTTTCAAGACCTAGAGTCTTGGCCTCTTCTTAACCACCTGACCTATTTAAGCTCTCTGGGTCTTAGTTCTTTTGATCTCTAAATTGAAAGAGGTACTGCTGCTTCTGCAGGGTTGCGGTAGGAATGATTTCGCAAACGCTCACCGAGCACTTTCGATGTTCATGTGGGTTGCGTCATTGAACACAATAAAGAGGCCTGTGCTCATTCGGCTTGTGTTTTAGTATCCGATGCTAACATACGTACAGTGTCTACTTTTGTTTGCTTATTTCTGATTTGGATTATGATCTGCCGTGATTTATTTTTTAAATTTATTTTTATTAATACATATTGGCAATACACAATGATGACATGTCACCATGGGGAGTCGGTATAGGTACCTAACACATCTTAATTCCTTTACCCCCCCTTCCTCTCCCTCCCTCCGCTCTCCCTCTCCCTCTTGGTTCCCTTCCCATTTGTAAGGGACCTATCCCCCCAAAACTATTAAGTGGAAGAAGTTGCACGAGGTATTAAAGTTGGGACTGGCGTCCAGAAAAAAGTCACCCAGGAGTTTTGAACATAGCATCAAGGTGTTCCCTCGTGCCTGTGGCTCCTCTCTCAGCAACTTTCTATGTCCAGATTGCCACATATTGCTGGCTCCCCATCAAGTCATTTCCAGTCAGATGCCACCCCTCGAAGAAGAGAAACTGTCTGAATCAGCCACTTCTTCCTGCATGGCCCCGTGTCTCAGTCACCACCACTCAGCCGTCCCGCAGCCCTTGCCACAATCTGCAATTCCCATTTTTACATGAGATTTCTTATTCATTGTCCTATTCCTTACTGGGTATAAGTTCCTCCAGCGCAGGGACCCTTGTTCTTCATACCTAGAACAGGTCTTGGTGCCTAATGTTTGTGTGCATGAGAATCAGTGACACACCTTCCCTTGCCAAGGAAAAACGCTGCCATGTGTGTATACGCTTCAAACTCAGGGGTGAAGCTGGGGGTGTCTGGAGCAAAACTCTCAGATTGTTGCCGCCAGAGGCCAGAGTGGTGCAGGGCCGGTGGAAGACTTCAGAGGCAGACTCCCAGATCCTGCAAAGATAAATTACTCCCTTTCATTCCAAGACCTACAAACTCTTAGAATCGATGCTTGCAAATCACTGAACACCGAAGACAACAAAACCACCAAGAAAGCAGGAGTACGCTGAGGTAGGAGGCAATGGATCCCTTGTCTCCTTGCTCACCCCACTCCTCTGAGAGGGCAAGCGTGGGAATCAGAGGAAATGAACTCACCTAATTTATTTAGCCTCAAAAAGACTTCTGACAATATTTCAAATCCAGGACCATGACAAAACTGAGCCACTCTAGGATTGTGGGAAGTCACCTGACAAGGAAGGGGGAATCAATGATCGATATATTATTTATTGAAGACTTACTATGTACCTAACCTGTGTCAGGTAAGTCGGCTTAAGGATAAGACAAAGTCCAATAAGAGGGAGCCCCAGAGGCTACACTGATATTGGTCTCCCTTAATATTTTTATAAATGATCTAGATACAAGTATGCACCAAATTCTTCAGCTCTGCTAAACCAAACAAATCCTTCAGTTTTACAAAATGCTGAGCTGATCGAATAAAAAGGGCAGAAAGAGGTCACAGCAATACTTGAAGCTCAGAAAAACAGCAGAGGGGCAGCTTTGTGAGTCTAGAAAAGGGTCACTGAACCCGCAAGACAGTCAATTGAAAGGCTAAGGGAAGCAGGCACCTTGTCTGTCTCGTCTGCACACGACAAGTGCTACTTTTGCAAATTGGAGGGCAAAGGACTGGGGTGGCCAGGATTGTGCCTTGCACTGTGTCCTTAAGGGTCCAGCAGGGACAGAGCTTTGGATAACCTTGTAGCCAGCCTTGCCACTGCATTCCTGAGACTTGAGAAGGTTGTGGACTGTTGCCAAAAACAACAGTCCAGGCCACAGCTTCCCACGATGGTGGTGGAGAAGTGAACCCGCAGAATAACTTGTACCACTTTCAACACAGACAAATGGCCAACCCAGATGATTTTTGTCATTGGGAAAATCGAGACGCTCCTGTTCCCCTCAGCCTAGCAATGCAAGACCCCAACGGCTAAGGACTTTCCTTTGTTGCATGACTTAGAATAAACATTTGACAAGCTGGATGTCACTGGGCTTTGACATTGCACCACTGTGTCACAGGAGCTCAGCACTGACGCTGTCTGTGGTCTCCCTGCAAAAGGCTCCCTAGACAGAAGCCTGGAAATCAAATAGCCACGTGAGAAGAGAAAAGGCAAAAGCGCTTCTGCAGGAACTTGCTTTGGAGAAACACTGGCTCTGTCAAATGCTCTCCCTCCTTATGCCAAAAACCAAGTGTTCTCGGGAGGGAGGACTCCAGAAACCACCATCAGCGATGAGGGTGAAGACGTTCGCCCCCGAGGCACTAGCGCCTACCCAGAGACTCCAAGCTGAGCTGAGCAAAGCCTGCTGTCTGCCTGGACACAGGCAGTGACGGGATGTGGGGTGTAGATCTCGGCACTCACAAGCCACAGAGCTGCTCCCTGGAGGGTGAGTGACCAGAGAAGGAGTTTGTCAAAGAACCACAGCTACTCTCCAACTAAACGACTCTCAAGTCCTGCTGACTGGCCCTAAGTCAGAGAGAATAAAATTCTAGATTGGAATGGCCAAGAAAGAAGAGCAACACATCGGTAAATGACCCAGGAACTTAGCAAAAGAATCTAAAATGTCAGCATCTCAGTGGCTTCATTTAAGTGTCTCTGTTCTGGGGACTGGCTGAGCTTTGGCTCGTACTAATTCTCACCTGCTGCCACCTAAACATCCGGCTTACCATAGTCCTATCCCTGCCTTCAAGAAAGAGCTCTGAGTCAGCTGTGGTGGTGGATGCCTGTAATCCCAGCACTCTGGTAGACTGAGGCAGGAGGACCTCAACTTTGAGCACAGTCTGAGCAATTTAGCAACTTAGCAAGAATTTGTCTCAAAATTTTTTCAAAAGTGGTTGGGGGGCAGTCAAGATGAAGTTCACCCTCGTAACTCGCTGAGCTCCAGTTTCCCCACCCTAATAGCGGAGCCGACAGGACCTATTTCATTCTTACAGTTGTCATGAGCGACTCTGCAAGGATGGTAGAAAGGAAATGGAGGTGGGACAGTGCCCCCATTCTACCAGAGGGTTTTGATCTCACTGGAGCTAAACTTGGAGCTGGGAGCAAAGGGGAAGAAGCAATTTGCAGAGTTTCAGAGGGTAAATTCACAGAAGGTCAGGGAAGGGACTGATGAAGAGTCCCCTTCCCTGAGTGCCACCCACCACCTCAGGCCCTGGGAGGCCCAACACTGAGCAAAAGTGATGGGATTCATTTGCTCAGGAGGTTCTCACTGGAATGAAGGGAAATAGGACTGGGAACCAGGTGGGGCTGAGTGTGAATTCCAGCTCAGACATCTCCTAGCACCTGGCCCGGGCCTGTGATTCGGCCTTACCAAAGCTGTTCTCATGGCCTTGCAATGGGATCCATGGTAACTACCTCACAAAGTTCTTCCAAAAAGGAAATGGGGTACATATGTGTGTGACAGAAAAGTATGGTGAATATTTGATTTTTTTTTAATTTTGTAGTAAAAGAGACATTCCTATTCATTACCTTCAAAATACTCTCCCTATGTTTTTAAATTTTTATTTAAACATTCACCATAGAATTTGATTACATCTTGTATGTAAACAGGCTTTCTTGTAGGCAAAAGTCCTCATGATATAGACATTCCTTACTTTCTTCTAAAGACATTTCTGCCATGCCAGTAATGTCCAAGTGTTTTGTTACATTTTCTTCTAAAAGTAATGATATAAAATACATGGAAAACACACACCAATGTATTTCTTCCATCTCTCTTTCTAAAAAGCAGTATTTTATAGTGTTGCTATGTTTTCATTGGTCTGGGTGTGCATTGGTCTGGGTGTGCATCAAGGCCCTCATGTAATATTCTTTATTTCTTCTTGAAAAATGAAGGCGGTAATGATTTGAATGGTCCCCAGCCCCCGTGATCAACAGCAATGCTGATTTGTATATGTTTCCACTAAATGATGTGCCATACTAGATAAGAGATCTGTTTTGAAAAACAGCCACTTCCAAAATAAGAGAGTTTATCAATTCCAATCATTCTTATCCAAAATTAGTTGTCAAGTTGCAATGGCTGAAATGAATTTAACCACATAAATTCAGTACTGCTGCTGAATGTCTAATTCACCCTTGTAGAACCGTTCTGAATACACAGCCTGGCTGGGATTCACCAACTCCGTTTAATATCAGCACCTTCATGTTATAATACAGCCTATTAACAACAGTTGAGTGACATTAGATGTAGTCAGGCTAAGCATCAATTAAAAAAATATGCTGACCTCTCTAAAAATTAAGCAGTTGCCCCACATTCACCAAAGGGAAATCGGAGTAATTACTGTGGCGCTATGAAACCAAGTCACTTGACTAACAGCAATATTTTTTCACTGCCACAAAAAGCCAGCAAATACATTATGATGCTGTAGCAATATTGATATTCATAAAATCTCATTAGGCCAACTGCAAGTCAAACATTAGCCAATCATGCTCCCGATTCCTACTTACAGATCAAAGTTAAATACGTGCTTTAGCCAGTTAGAAAGAAAATTGAATTTGAGATCCACATCACTCTCATTAAGTACCACTCTATTAGGCTGTGTTTAAGACGAACAGCCCACGGGGAGCTTTTTCTAAACCAATGAGAAGGCCTCCTTCCCATATAAGTCTTGAAATACCACCGCTGCTCATTTAAACACACACTGCAAAGCAGGCCGGACTCCCACCGCGCACCCTGCCCGGCCTTGCTGCGTTCACCTTGGCAAAATGGAAATCCCGCTGGAACCGAGTACTCCTCATTTTGGAAGCAGCACCTCTGTACTGTGTCCAGAGTAAAATAGACAACTATCTTCCTCGCACGTTTATTTCTTCCCTCTCTCTGACATTACCACTTAATTAAAAGCAAAGACAAACAAACTGATTTAAACAACTGCGATGTGCAAGCTGCGCTCTGCGCAGAGGAAACACGGTGGAGCCGGTCGGTGGCGGGTCTAACCCTGAGCGCAGTGCTGAAGGAAAACCTGAGTGCCCGGCGCGCGGGGGGGGCAGGGGATCCTTTTCCTGGAGGAGACCACCTTTTAAAATTCCAGGAAGCAGCACACACACAGCAGCCCTGGTGAAATGCGTCTCCCTTCATGCTGAGACAGCCCACAGCTGGAGCTGGCTCCACAGGGTCACCGGGGCCAGGACAGCGACACGGGGGACTGACAGCTCCGAGCTGGGCATCGCCCTCCATCTCTCCCTGCGTCTCTCTGCTGCTCAAACAGAAAGGGGCTGATGGGTTTCCGGTTTGCCCTTCCAAATTAGTTGCCTTGGAGCCTCCGTTTTAAAATTGCCGAGCTCTCTGTCACACTTACAGGCAACTCCCAGGCTTTGGAACTTGCAGAGTGTGAGGAAAGTATCATTCAGTCCTTGTTCGCGTGCCCGGGCACGACCAGACGGTCAATAGACCTTCCGGCTAAACACCCTGGAGAACTCGAATCCCGTAAGAGGAAGGAGGGCGGGCAAGCATGTGGAGCGGGGGTAGGAGGCTATCTCAGCGTGACACGCCCCATGTCAGGTGTGCTATCTGGACTCAGCACACTTCTTTGGGAGGAAAGGGCTGTCTGCCAAAGAAGGTTCAGAGTCCCTCCGACTGTGCGGACGCTACTAGAGTAGTAACTAGGATGATCTTTTGGTCAGTATATAACTTAGTTTACTCCTTTTTAAAGCTCTGAAAATACAGAAGTGTTTGTAAAAAATGTATTAACAAATAAAATATTAAACCAGGTGTGGTGGCACATGCTTGTAGTCCCACAACTCCTGAAGGCTGAAGCAGTAAGATTGCAAGTTCAAACCCAGCCTACTACAACTTAGTAAGACTCTGTCTCGAAATAAGAAAGGGCTGGGGATGTAGGTCCGTGCAAAGACCCTGTTCAATTCCCAGTACTGAAGACTGTATATAGATATAGATATATAGTGTATATATCTATATCTATATATATAATATATATGGTTGTGTATATATATAGTATATATTGTATACATATATGTATATACATATTCAGTAAAATATTAAGAACTTTCTTAATGACAGAAATTTCAAAGAGACACATTAACAAATGAATTTTAATCAAAATAATTTTTATTTAAAAAAAATAACAGAATGCTGATATTTGGGATCCTGTGCTTGAAAGTACATGAAATTTGATCAAAAGAAATTACAGTAGTAACAAGATGCCATTTATTAGTATTAGATAATATAAACTTTAGAGCAGATTTTTATAGTAACTTTCAATTTGCAAAACTTCATCCGATGATACGAATTCTCTAGATGTTTTCTGCAGCCCGGTTAATGAGGTAAGCAAAACACCAGTGTCCTCATTATATCTAATCACAGAGGTACCAAAGTTTAGAAGCAGAGTAGCTTGCCCCCACATCCCCCAAACACACATCTTGTCATAAGGACCCAAATGCCAAATGAAAGAGCTTTCCCAATAGCCAAAGCTAGAACACAACAAATAGCATAGTGTCAAATTAAAACTCAAAATATAAAATAAATATCCATAACTTCATACAGATAGAAAGGCAGATAGAAAGGCACAAGTACATGAAGGACAAGGAAGAGACAAATCTCCCAGACAACAAAATTCCAAGTAATTTCTAATATAAGCTGCCCACAAGAAGGTGAAGTATAGTTACAGCTTTTCAAGTGAGGGCTGTGCATGGTGACTTCCATCCAAAGAGTAGGTGGGTACGGAAAGGAGAAAATAAGAGAATAACTTCACAGTAGAGAGACATAACAACACCGCTTCAGCCAGATGGTCAAGTTCAGGGCCAGCAACGATAAGTCACACTGATAGCATGTGTGTAACCTTGACAGGATGTGATAAAACGGCACTTTCCCTTGGTGGTCTTCCTCCCTAAAACCCATAAGCCCAATCTAATCATGAGGAAAACATCAGATGAATCTCAACTCAGCGACATTCTACAAAATGCCTGACCAATCCTCCTCAAAACAGTCAAGATCATCTCCCCCAAAAAGGAAAGTATAAGAAATTGCTATGGTCAAATGGAGCCTAACAAGACATGACAACTAAATTTAATGTGGTGTCCAGCATGGGATCCCAGAACAGAACAAAGATACCAGGTAAAAAATAAGAAAATTTGAATAAAGTGTTAACTACTTCATTAATAATAAAGTAACCATATGGGCTCGTGGATACTAACAAATGCACACTATAGATTTAAGACATTAATAATAGGGGAAACCAGCCGCAAAGGCAAATGGGAATGCTGTACTATCTTTACACTGTTTCTGAAAACCTAAAACTCCTCTAAAATTTAAGGTATTTTTGTAAAAATACCTCACTGCGCTGAAGCCAGATACGTGACCCATAAGCCATTTTACATCATCAAAGAATGAGCCTATTCCAGAACAGAGAAGGACACTTAACTGTGGTTCTACACACAGATCACCGTGACAAACGAAATGCTCGGTCATCTGAACGTTTCACGGTGATCATCAGAACAACCAGAGGGCCACCCATGACTCGTGTGCCATCTTTCTTGCCATGGAGCAAGTTGGTAAAAGACCAGATGCAACGGTGGCTAGGGGGGAAAAGAAGGCAAGCTTTAAAAAGTAAGTGTGACAGGTGGTCCCCACTGTGCTATCAGTGTCTAACCCCAGCCATCCTCCACTGAGCGGCGGCGATAGGGAAAAGGCAGTGGAGTCCCTCGCAGTGGGGGTGTCCAAGGGAACAACTCCTGCCCGAGTGTGTCTGCACCCAGCGTGAAAGAGATCCTAAAACTGCAACTTTAAATGCCTTGAGTATCGACAGAGCAATCCATGTGGCAGCTAAGTGGACATTAATGTACCCTAAAGTACCTGTTGGAGCTGCACAAACTAAATTATTTTCCCTCCTACCTATACACCAAGAGGGTATAATCTACTGAGAGGAAAAAAGAATTCTTGATTTTTAAATTGAGCTAAATTGCAATGCTGTGGGAGGGGTGGGCAAGTAGGACTCCAGTTGGTGAAACGAAATGTTGGGCTGAGGCCCTCGAAGCCACTCAGCCCCCATCACCCAGGGCGACAGCCAACAGCTCAGCCAGCAGGCAGGGCTCCCTGACCAAACTCCACTCGCTCACTTGGGACGGGGCTGCCACTTCTAGCTCAGGGGACCATGGTGCCATCTCAGTTTTGCCGGGGACCTGAAAAGCTGTTGCATCCAGTTGATCATTTGATGCCTGACCCATCAGGTGGCTCCTTCAGCCTCCCCAGGGACAAGGACTTCACTCTTTCCAAGACATGGTCTGAGGGCGCCATTACCCCTGCCTGAATCCATTTCAGTGGCATCATCCCTTCTTCTTTCCCTCCACTTAGACCATCTGTCCTCCCCTCTGCTGCCTGTGCACACCATGCACTCTCTGCCACAGGGCCTTTGCACTTGCATTTTCTTCTGCCTGGAACGCCTTTCCCCTACATACTCACACAACTTGAACCCTCACCTTCTTCCTTTCCTTGCCCAACTGTCATGTTCCAAGTGAAGCTGTCCCAGAGCAGTGTGTTTAAAATTCTCCATTCCTCCCTCCCTCCCCAACAAGCTATCTTCCTTAACCACTTATTCTTTTTCTACAGCATGAGTCATCACACTTTAGATTTTACTATGTGTTTTCGTTATGTCAGTCTCCCTTCTGGAGAACAGTTTCCTTGAGGCCGGGCTCTTCGTTCAGTGCACTGTCCCAGCACTCAGGACTGTGGCAGGCACGTGTCACCACACGCAAATTCACGTGTGAATCAATTCCTAACTCTTAACCTGACTTTCCTTTTGATGAGCAGGAGAGACACACAGCACCCGTACAGGCTACCCTGACAGGATCGTGGGAGATGTCCCGTGTGACATTCCACTTTCATGGTGCTGTGGACTTCTTTTTACCAACACATCTTTTTAAGACTGACTTTTGGTGTGGAAAAACACAATCGCCTTCTATAGTGCAAGTGATGATGTCAGAGATTTCTCTGGTTTCTTATTTAGGTACTGTGTGGGAAACTCACCAACACAAAAGCCGCGCATTTCTCATCCATCTCTTTTTCTCTTTCACACTGCACTGAGAACACTGCTTCCCTATCGGGAGTGTTAGGGAACCAGCCAGGCCGTATCTCACTTTTGTGTTCTGAGTCAATACAGGAGACAGAGGCAGGAGCCTCCAACAGCATCCTTCGCTGGAGCCAAAACTATCCTCTAGTATTACCAGAGGAGAAAAGGGAGAATATTGCAGTCCAAGGCCTCCTGAGATGTATTACCCTATCACAGCACAGCACACGGAAGGAGAAGCTTAAGAGCAATCTCTGTCCCTCCAGGAACTTCCCAATAGGAAAGAAAAAAGATACTCAGATGAACTCCCAACTCAAGAACGTTTTAATGACTGAGCCCCCCGCAGAAAGAGTACAGCTCACCAGGCACCCCTTCCTCCATGTTTAAAAGCATTTGCCGAGTACCTGCTCTGTGCAGCCACGTGCTAGGAGTTCAGAACACACATTTGTGTCAGACAGAGAAGCTCGGAGCAGTGTGGCCTTGTCACCCAATGGCTCAGCAAGAGCCGAGTGAGCGCCCTGTCCCTGCTCCCCACGCTGAGATTTCCTGGGAGGAGGGAGGCGGAGGCTTAGGCAAGCCCACAGGACTGCCTCCCTCCAGGATTCCCGGAACAGAGCAAAGCCGTGGAATGTGCTCCTGGGGGCTGGAGAAGAAGTGAGCACCTGGAGTGTTTTATACATAATTCTCTCGCTCCCTTGAGGGACCCACATCTGGGCTTTGGCTCCGCTGTCAGTCTCTTTTCTCTCAGGAAGACAGTTCATCCGTTGAAATCAATAGGTAGGAAATCAATAAAATGCAAACATGGCACTTCACCCTTGCTGCTTTAGACTCTCTCTTCAATCCTGAAAACAGCGCAGTGTTTCCTTTACATCAGCCCCCTTGGGGACTTAAAAGCCTCTTCAGTGTTTTGCCCTCTTACCGTTCTCCTTGGCTTTAATGTGAAGCTGTTTTGGAGTTTATCCAAGGAAGACAACTTTTCCAAAACCCAGGGATGCTGTGTCCTGGATTCAACCAACCATTACTTTTTGAGCATTGGATTTCGGTCCTTTTGAGTTTTCCCATGAGGCCAATGGAAGGATGTATACGGAAGTAAGCACAAACAGGTTGCAGTGCTTCCCACCGCTGGAAGGGAGCGAGTCATGTGTGTCTGGAGGCAGCGAGTCATGTGTGTCTGGAGGCATCCAGACGGAAGGTTGATGGAATGTCAGAGCGCCAGTACAGTGCCGACCCCGATGAAGAACTGGTCTCAATGGCCATTAAAGCCCTTTTCTGAGTTCTGCTATTTGGGATGGAGGTGATAGATCTCTAAGATTCTATGAAAGCAAAGGAGCGGTGGCCAGCGTTGGATGGGTAATCCCCCTCCCTACAGCAATTATCAGCAACATCTGGAGAAGGCCGGTTGCCAAGAATCACACAACTGGAGTCAAGAAGATGGACTCAGGCAGCATCACATTACTGAGACGACATCTGAAGTCAGCAGCTGGAAAAGTCTGAACTGTCCGGATGCATTGTGAGGGGAGTACCACAGAACTGGGATTTGGAAGTCAGAACTGGGTTCCAGCAACATTTCTGTCATCCGCTGGAACAGTTAGCCGTCTCGTGCAAGTTACATCACCTCATTACAAGCATCAGTGTTGAGGAGATAGAAAAGTGGAAAGAATAGCTCAGAGGCCGGTTCTGGAGGATAGTGAAAAAGCACACAAAGAGGAGCAATCTGCTCCAGTGTATTTTGGTTCATTATTAGTTCATACACCACTGACGTGTAATTGTATAGATCGTCCACAAGAAAGGAACTATTAGATGTCCCCAAAACACTGTCCCAAAGAGGTACGACGCCAGGCGGCATGCCAGGCTCGCCTGAACACAGAGCTAACTCACAGGGCTCCCTCTGGGCATCTTGTAGACACCTGGCTACTTCTAGAAAGGCTCCTCTCCACTGCAGGAAGAGCGTGTTAAAGACAGCTCCGCGCCATCCAGCATCCAGCCTCGACACTGCAGGGAGAATGCCAGCTCAGCACTGAGAGGGCCATGCAGGCCTGTCACTCCGATTTCTGTCTCTCTGGAAACCACGATTTTTGGGCCGATACTCATTTTACATTTAGATTACAGGTGAGTTACTTGCAATTTGAAGTTAGACCAACAACAACAAATTTCAATCCGTAAAAAAAATACAACAAAGGCGCCCTGATGAGGTCATGTCAGAGTCACGGGGTGCTCGTCTACCACATGCCTGAACCAACATAACTCCCCAGCATGACTCTGCTAGATCACCAACTGCAGAAATCGAGAGACCCAGGAGAAGGATGTACAGCAAGACCAACCGTGAGCCTGAGTCAGTCTTACAGATGTCATGCGCACACAAAACATTCAGTGAATCTCTCCCAGCTTATCTTCACTATTTCTCAACCTTTTCTGACTGTAAAAATCATCTGAATAATCACTAAACAGCTAGAGATTTAAGAAAAACTCTCAGGCCTTGCTTCTGAAGTGTCTCAGCTGACAGGTCACATTGAAGAACCAGGAAGTCTCTATTTTAACAGGTGTCTCAACTGAGTCTCAGGAGCCAGCAAGTCTGAAGAACATTCATCTTGGTGGCCAGAGCTTTTGCTATCAGTTTGGTCTCCTAATGTGCTCTCACTGTGGGCCTGGTAAATATGAAGAAGCTTCTTGCAGTAACATACTCTTTGTGTGATATGGTGATGGTTACACCCTTTCAGAGATGGACAGTGAAACTCCGTGAGCTAAGTGAGCTGGCCCTACGAGTCGGAGCTGGGTTCCAGCCCAAGTCTTGTGATTGCTGCTTACAATCTTTTTCCATGACCTCATGGCTGCCTCAGGAATCTAAATCACTCCTCTATCAACAGCTCCAAGCCCGCTGATCCTGGCCACCAGGGGGGACTCGTCATGGGATCTTTCCAGACTAACTCGGACATGTCTTTCATAGCAGCAAAGAGCAGCTGCATTTCAAATGGGATGTCACTGGCTGGAAATGGCACTCTGCCCAGCACATGGCCTCTTCAGACAGCCTGTGAAAATGTCCGAAGAATGCTCTTGCAAAGTGTTTATTTTCTCCAGTAATACTAAATACAAATGCTGTCTCGCTGGAATCCCGTAGCACAGGACCCGGTGTCTAACTTTATAAAAGTAACCACTGCCTCCACACAGTTTCCTAGATCATTAGTTCACAAGCCTCACTGTTGGGTAAAAATGCCATTAGAAAACGTATCATTTACCCAATAGACTGAAATGGATCCCAAGGAGCTAGTCCGGTCTCCCAGGTAATTATGGGGCAAACCCTGTATTATTTACTGGAGAAAATGGAATGCTGCCCTTGGGAGGCGTGCGGGTTCTTCCCAGCTCCTTGTGATAAAGAGACGCTCCCATTTTGTGATAACAACTATCGCACTTACTCTGATTTCTGGTGATTCCTTTCATCCTTTTGTTGCTTTTCCCTTATTTTATATATAGCTAATGGCTCAAGTTATACAAAAATAATACAATATCTCTAAAATCCATTTTGATACCATTCATAGCTCTACCTATCTGGGAAGTTCACCTACTTCATGAATAACACATGAGAACTTCCGCAGGCAGATACGACTTCCTCTCATCTCACAGCCTTTGAAGCTCAGAATTCACAAGCACACACGGAACCAACTCACCCTCCAGTGTGGCCACTCTGGGGACTCCGGCTAGAAACTCGGGGACAAGGACCTAAACTTCTCTCTGGTTAGCTCAAGTCCTGAGGATCCCTGCACTGGGCCTTGGCTTTTTTCCCCAGAAAGCCACTGCCCAGAACCCTGAGCCCGGAGCGTAGCCATAGATAACAGCAGTATCCCAGGACCCGCGCCGGTTCCGGGAGTTCTGGGAACACGTGATAGATGTGTGTTGCTTAACCAGGTCCCAGCTCTCACTCCTGTAACTCAGTCACTGTTATTCAGTGCTTGTCTCCAGCACCCACAACAGCACTGCCACAGAACAGAGCTACCACTTTAGCTAGTGTTGTTTGTTTTCTTTTTTTCCCCTTTCTTGTAAAATGTGTCAACTGATTTACTGCATGGTTTTTACTTCCTGCATCTCCATCACCTCCCATAGACCTGCCACACAACAAAAAAGTATAATAGAGGGCTGAGAGTGTAGCTTAGTGGCAGAGTACCTGCCTAGCACGTGCAAGCTCCTGTATTCGATCCCAGTACTGCAAAACGGAACATAAATCAAATAAGCCAAAGTGCAGTGGATGGAGGGAATACATCACTATGAAGGTGGAGTAGGATAAAGAGGAGCCAGGAGGTGGTGCTCAAAAGGCGGAAGAGTGAGAAACTCATCATGGGGGGCGGGGAAGTAAGAAATTAGAAAACAGACAAAACCAAAAGCTAGAGTCTATTCACTGAAAATATATTTCTTGGACATCAGGAGTGTGTACAGCCTTGTGCTGGACTCACCCTGCAAGGTGTGAAGAGTCATCGCTGCTGCGGCAAGAACACACAGCACCTTCGATGGCCGCCTTCCTCAGAGAAGCATAACCCAGACTAAGAAAACTACCAACACCAGTAACGTCACCTTGGAGCTCCACACGGAGACAACAGAACTGGGGACAGACGGCATAGCCAAGAGAGAAAGCCCCCCCACCGGGGGGGTGAAAGCAACATACCTCACGCCACCAGCATGATGCCAGTTTGTCCTATTTTATAATATTCCACAAAGAAGTCAGCCAAAGGTTCTCTCGGTTTTTGGAAACACCTATTAAAACTCAGCCTTTTTGATATTCTGCTGCCTCCACATCATTCTGCAGCGTCCTGGAGGGCAGGATTCGGCAGAGTCTTCAGTCTGTCCGAGGGCTCTCGGGCACCTGAATGCCTAGCAGAGACCAGGCATTCTGAGAGGCAACAGGCGTACGAGTGACAAGAATAGTTGCTGAGTCTTCAAGGAGTTTATCTTCTCCAGGAGCAACAGGAAAAGCAGTGGTTACATCTAGGATGTCTTAGAAGTATAGAAAGAACGAACACCACTTATATGTGATGACGTAGATTCCATTTTCAGGAAGTCATCTGCAACTCTGAAAATTATCTTGTATGGAAATAAGTTCCTCTCGACGTCATGAACTGGTTGTTTTATGGTGCTACACTCTGGCAAATAGCGTGTATAATTGTGTGAGGAAAAAGGCACATCTGAAAACAAAACATACTTGGTGGGAGGATTTGGGTTAAAGGATGGCCTTTGAGGATCCAGAAACCACCATTCGTTCATGTTTTCTTTTCGGTTTTCACATTGAGCTGCATCTCTAGCCCCTTTTTATTCATTTATTTTTTGAGACAGGGTGTGCTAAGTCACTAAATTGCCCAGGCCAGCCTCAGACTCTTGGTCCTCCTCAGCCACTCAGAATGCTGGGATTACAAGCATGCACCACTAGCTTGGCTCATTCTTCAATAGTAATATGCACTTACTATGCACTTACTGCTTGCAGCCTTGCTGAGATTTAAGCATAATCTAATCCACGCCTGCTAGAACCTAGCTCAGGAAACAAAAGGCAAGAAGTATTTTTGCTAGAGCATACTTGTTATTTCCAAATCCAAGTGTCTGTACTTTAAAACAATGCCTCTAATGAGTAAAAGCTGCAAATTCCAAATGGCATATTTCCATTAGTAGTTTTTGTCAGCATTACTTGAATAACACTGTAAACCCATGTGAGTCTATACAGTAAGAAGAAAAGAAACAGCAAATGTACTGAGCCCTTTCTTGAAAGAACGAACAGCTTAAAGACGTTTATTATTCTTCTATTCAATCTGACTTTGTACAGCAACACAGCATGCTCTACAATCTTACCTGAAGCAGCTAGCTGTAGGGGGAAAGAAAGTTGAATATTTCTTGAAAAAGATTGTCCATTTCACTTGCTGATGAACAATCTAAAATGACCATTTATATGCACAATCGTTTACCTGGTGCATAATACTTAACTCGAAAATTGTCACTAAGAGGTATCGCCAGGGCCAGCTTTCGAGCACAGAGTTTTGGTGCAAATGCTAAAACATTTCTACAGATAATGAAGCACTCAACAAAGTGCCCTTTGTTAGACAATAAAAATAAATGATTTCAAAAGCCATCAACTGGTGATGAACAAATACATTTTATAGCGAAGCAGTTGTAGATTTGGGGTAAGCTCATATTTCACTACAATGGGTTTGCCTTGTTTGTGTTGTTGGTTCTTTTTTAATCACAATCTATTCAGTATTCTCTACCTATATCTTATCTTCTTTTTATTATTAATAATTAAAGAGCCAGTAGCATTTATGGGACCTTCCTTTGTCTGAAGACTGGGGTAAGTTATTTGCGCTTATCCTGATCTGTGATTGGTCTGATTTGTGTCACAACTGGGACAGCTGAGGGCCTAATACATGACTCCCTTCTTATGTTCAAGGATAGTGAGGCCTACAGAGGTGCAGAAGTGAAGCAACTTGTCCAAGGTGACATGGTTCCAAGTGCATGCAACAGAATGTGAAAAATGGCCATAGCGTTTCTGTCCCCTGAAGCAGTTCCCCTTTGCAATGTAACTTCACACCTCCTCTTGTCTGGAGGTAGAGTCACTTTCCCCTGGTCTCTAGGCTTGGCTCAGATTTGCTGTTACCAATCCACGTATCGGAAGCAGTATTGTTCCACTTCTGCCTCGAGTTGTCCTGTACTCTTCTATACTCTCTTTCTTAGGGTCCAACCTCTGCCATGAGAACAAGCTTGTGCTAGCCCTTTGGAGGATGACAGATATGTGGCTCCTCCATCGCCCCAGGTGTCAAGCTGCCCAGTAAACCTCACCTCACTGCAAATGTGTGCAGGAACCCAGCTGAAACAGGGCCAAGCCGCAGAACCACAGAATCATGAGCTAAATAAGTGGCTGTTACTTTAACAACTAATTGTTAAAATAGGTGAATTGTTACACAGCAACAACTAGCTAATATAGTGCCATTGTTAAAAACAGAGTTTTAGTAGTCGAGGTTGGCATGTTTTTACTAGTTATAGAAAAACTAGAATTATGTTGTAATTTAAACATAAAAATCAGGGATTGGGAGAGTTAAAGTAACACAAAAAGGTAAAACATAGCATTGTTTAATTTAATGTAGATATCAATGATTCCTCTGTCTGTATTTTTTGCTACATCCTGCCCCCCCCAATCTACCAAGAAATGATGCCTCCCTGGAATTTAGCTTCATTGTTGTCTTTCTCCTTCTAATCAGCACTTCTCTCCGTGTTGAATAACTACAACCACTCTGACTACATGCCCAATTTGAGCATTGAAAATATAATGAGCATGAAAAACTTTCACTGTCATTTACATACACATTATACTTTTAATTAACATTGTATTAGACCAATATTCTCCAAACCTTATTCATTTACATATCACTTTCACAGTCTTTGCTAATCTGTACACTACCTATATTGTTATTTACGGAATATTTTTCTTTAAATAAAATTCAAATCGATTCTCACATTTTACTTTGCCTTATCCTAAGTAACAATAACCATGAGATCATTTGTTTTATAGACTAGTTATATTTTCATACACTACTCCAAATAAAGATGTATATATTCATTTGTGTGCTGTTACTACACTCTAAAAAACACCACTTTACTCGTGCTTAACTAACTTCAAATCCTTACCTTCGAATATTAGATACTTAGAATGAGCAACTTACAAGATGTTTACAGCCAAAGGAAACTCCGGTGGAGAGGACAATTCATTGATCACTTACTTTAGCAATCCCTTGCCATCTGAAGTATCTTGTTTAACCATTCTAACGCAGTAGCCAACAAAAGGATGCTATTTCATTGGTCCTAGTTGAGTTTTTGACTCTTTTCAGCACTCGTGATCTGGGTAAGCAACTTGCAGTTTGGCATGGTAAATATCAACAGGCCCTCTGACAGCTCTGAGGCTGTAAAATTGGTAATTTCCATCTATGTGGACCAGAGATGAGTGTGCAAAGCAGTTAGACTATTCTCAGGGCCCCACAGCATTTTAATATCGTCAATCCTCAACATAAGCTTTTTAAGCAGGAGCATTTAAAGCTATCATCCTTGTGTCATTTACAAAATCAAAACTCTAGACATGAGCCCTCTGAGACAAAGAAATTTACCTGTGACTCATCCTAGTCAGTAGCTGAGAGACCACAATAAGCCAACTTTGAGTGATCATAGGACAGTTGTATTAGAATGGAAAATACAGGTTCAAATCCCCTCCAGGTTGGATCCCAGCTATGCCTAAGGGTCCTGGATAAATTGCTTAGTTTCTCTCTTATTAGTTATTTAGTTTCTCCATATATATGGGGGTAATAAAGGTAGTTACCTTGCAGGTTTTTAACTGTGAGAATTAAATGAGCTAATTCAGTCAAAACTCTTGTGTGCTAAATGACATTATCCATTGCTATTGTGTGTAATTCTCGTCATATTTTTGATAAATGCCAACATAGGAGGGCTGTACTGGGGGCCATGGGCTGTCTCTGTCACCACAGTCTCCCCGGATCATTGGACGAAGGTCTATAAATCCTCCAGGCCAATGAGGTGCAGGTGAAATGAAGATAAAAATGAGTTCATGCAATAGATATGAGAATGAAAGTTTCACAATATCTTGACAAACAGAAACTTGAGCTCAGAGCCAAGAAAACTTAATCTAACAAGGACAAAAGTAAAGTCCTGCATGGTCAACCACAAGCGTGCAGGAAAGTCTGGCTTCAAAGAGTCTATTTGGCCAGCAGCTGATGTGTGTGCCGGCTGACTGAAAGACCAGTGAGGAAGTCACCGAAATCTCGTTCCAAGGAAACAATATGTGGTCTAGTTTCCTGAGGATGAATGTATCCAGTGTGCTGGGGGATGACAGGATCACAGGTGGTCTAGGGTGCTCAGCACTTGGCGCCACATTTGAAGAGGAATCAGATGAATAGTAGGCTAGAGAGAGTCCCCAAACCGAGTCACCTGAGCAGTGGTTCCGGTTCTTGCAGCTGTTGGGCCGGAGAGCCAAGGTCAGTCAATACGCATGAGCACTTCGACAAGCATTGCTCTGCTGGGCACCAGGAGTAACATAAACTAAGAACAAGATGCCAGCACCTTTGCCCTCGATTAGTTGATGCTGCAGAGTGGGACACAATAAACCTCCTAAGAAGGACTGTGAGATGATAAAATAGTGTATGTGATACCTTTTAAAGGAAATGACTTCAAGTAGAAATAACGTAAAGATGACAAGATAGAAATAAGGACAAAGGGGCAGCATGGAAAGCACTTTTCGAAGTGCCTGGAACACAGCAAAGACGCTGTAGCTGGTGGTGGGAACAACGATCATATGAGCAAATGCTTCTCTGGCTTTGAGCTAAGCACTTAGCACATATGAAATGGAACCCTTACTGTTCCATTTGACAGGTGAGGACACTGAGGCACTTGATGCTTTGGAAGACGCCTATGATCATTCTAGTTGCAAGCTAGAGAAACCCAGTTCTGGACCAAGCACTTAGCTCCAAAGCCTGACTGGCCACTATGCCTTCCAGCTGCTGACGAGTTATTGCATCCACAGGGTGTGTCTGTGCTCGGTGAGGATGCAGTGAGCAACTTCAGCATGAATGGGACTGAAGTCGGGAAGTTGCTCTGGGGTTTTGACAGTGGTCACTGGACACCTGACATATTTCCAGCACCTACTAGGTGGTGATGAAAGCCACGCTTAGACTCAAAGCAGACTTGCAGCAAACAGAGCCACATTTCTGTGACACCAAATAGTCTTCTCACGTGCGCTGGTTTTCCTTCCTCAGCCTTCTCTTTAATTCTTCAATGACCTTGTTACCTACATCAGGAACATCTGATCTTGAAAAGGATCTGCTTGTGACAAGAGGAAAGATGCAACATTCAACTTCATGCCTCACCTTGTGGAAATGTTTGTTTTTAATGAAATGTTACCATAGTCCAGCTTCTAGGACCAATGGATTTGTAAGTTGAAGAAAAGATACAAACCTCAATGTACACTGCGTAGATTGTGAAAAATACTTTCTCATGAAAACAAAACACCCTACTGACTCTTTCTAAGCTACACTCCTAAAAATGGCCCTTCCTTGACACCGCCTGTCTGCGTTTCTTAGTTGTACTTCTGCTGTCCGAATGTGGTATTGTAGCAGCATTGTTGAACTAGGTGGAATTGATGACAAAAACTCCAAAATACCAAAGAAATTGGAGCCAATATTGACAAGAATAATAATAGCAATTTTTGAACAATTATCCAACCTACTAACATGTGGCCCTGTTCTGAGTTTCTCACCCAGACTTTGGTACTTTTATTATCCCTAATTTGGTAATTAGGAAACAGACTTCTTAAGGAGAATATGTACGTACATTTACTGGGGAAAAGAACATATTCTATTTTCTGGTATGGCAGATGGTCCCGGGATAAACACTAAAACTTCCTTTTTCACCCCTACCTCCCCTGTGGGTTTTTTTTTAAGACTTCTGAAACTAGCACTATAGAGGTATGTAAGAAATTAGTCAACTCGTCCTAAACAGGTTCTCAGTCTGTACCTGGTACTGTAGAAGGTACCTGAGTTTATCAACAATCAGTCTTATCAGGTCCTCAGCTGCAGACATGCACACCCACCCCTGATCTGACTGAGGGCCTTACACACAGTAGGTGCTCAATACATGCCAGCACACCAACTCATGTGTGTGTCTCCTATGCCCCCCACAGCCTGGGGCAGATGAAAGCAAGGGTGCTGTTCTTGGTGCTGGCCACGATTTCCCCTTCTCATTTGCCACCGTTTTTGTCCTCCAGAGCCAACGTGAAATTCCATACGGTTCAAGAAACAGAGAATGGCAGGATAAATCCCAATCCACCTCCAAGACATCTCAGCTAAAATCATTTTGAGGGTCAAGTAATAGTTTTCTCCAGAAGAGAAAAGGAAGCAGGAGAGGGTATGAGATGAGGCAGAGAGAGGAGAGAGAAAGAACAGGGAATACGGAGGCAGGGCTGGGAAGGAAGGGAAGGGAAGAGAACCGCACGCCACTCTCACGCCCCTCCCAGCGACGCTGCCAGCCTCTTAAAACACGCTGCTCCACGAAGAGGGTTTTGTTCAGTGTCTAACAGGTGTGGGCCTTAATTATGATTTTAACAGTGTGTTCAAGAAAAGTGCAGACACTGATCCATACAATTACTCTCCTCAAATACAGACATTTGCCTCTGTTTTCACACATATAAAATGAAATCATCAGATGTACCAAATGTTGACATTTTCCCTCATGAACTACTAGATATTTCCTGAAACTTGGGTAATTATGTCCTTCACCACCCTCCATGAAAAAACTCAACCTGTCACCATGTAATTCCAAAATCATTAAAATTCTTAAGTCATATAGCAGAGAAACAGAGAGGTGGATGATTTTCTCATTTTAAAACTGCAAGCTAAATCAGGCTCCTCTCTACAAAGCAAGTCGTGGAATTTTCCAGAAGCACTAAGCTGAGCACACATCCAGAGCCCCAGAAACACTCACCTACGAATCACAGGTTCCAAATGTGCACAATCAATATGTAACCACAGTTCCCTCTCACAGGTAGAGATGTTGGCGTTGTATTTCTCCCCTTGCCAGTCCAAGAAGCAAGGTAGAGAATTTGCCAACTTTCAGCTAAAGATTAGGCTCTTTGTGTGGGTGATTTATTGCCTGTTTATAGCTGGAGAGAATAGATTTTTTTAGTTGAGAATATTGCTTTCTTTCAGGGCTTCAGAATTTTTACCTTTTTCCTCTCCTTTAAAGTTGCAAAAGCAATATATTGTGTGAAGGCTCATCCTGGGTCAGATTCTATTTACAGACATTTGGGGAGGGAAGAGAGAAAGGGAAAAAAGTCTTAAACCAAACTTTGTTTACTCCCATACAACAAGTGCAATTTGAATGTTTGTAAATTTGTGGCTCGTCCATAGCTCTGCTCTACGTGTCAATTATCAGCTGCACAGATTGTGCGAAGGCTGGAGACTTCAGCCTCGTGTGTGGTGAAGGAGCTGGAAAAAGGAGGGAGAGAGCAACCTCCAAGGAGAGAAAGAGGGTCTGAGAGACACACATGCAGGAGCATGCTGCCACGTGTCTAAGAATGCAAGAGGACCCCTCTGTGAATCCATTAAGTTAGACCCAAGCAATCCAACACGTACTGGGGCTTCAACCAACTCCGTCTGTCACGCTGTATCTGCGCTTCCCATGTCCAAGATAACCAAGCTGTGTGTTCGAATCTATAGTGTGCCCCACGTCCCTGGGTGATCTTGAGCAGTTCATCCGCACTGTCCAGGTCTCCGTGTCCTTCTCTATAAATAAAGCCCACTTAACAGGGTTGTTCAGATTAATTGAGTACGAATGCAGAAAAGGACTCAGGACATTACCTGGTGGGTGCGAAGGAAGGACCCAATACACATCCATTGCTGCCACTCCACTTTATTCAGGCCTTGTAGTCTCTAAAGTGGGTCGTGAAGAGATGAGGGCCCCTCTGGAGCCACCGTGGGCTGTGGGCTCCTTTGCAGGGGACATAATCCATCTTCTGGCCCACTGAATGCAGCACCACTGAGGCCCAGAACCACTTTCTGGGCTGCCACGGAAAGAAAGCAACTAACTGCCAGCAAAAACTCGGGGGCCTCTGTGACCACTGAGACCGCTCTCACGCATGCAGCCAGGGGTCTTTTTCAGATGAGTATCTATTTGTAGACACGCTTAGTGTATCTTTTCTTACACTGCACTATGTTTTAAATTACCAAACATTGCACTTCCTCCAGAGAGGACCGTGCAACCCCAGCTCACACTGCCCCTTCTGGGGACCTTTGGCTGTTAGGTGATGAAATGCCGTGAATACTCACCCCCTTGGCCATGCACCTCAAGTTGTTGACTGACATCTGCAAATGCCCGCCTGGGCTCAAGATGATGATGGGCTTGGTGTTGGCTATGTCAGGCTGACAGCTAACATTTAAGCATCACTCTCCATAGCTAGCAGGGCTCTAAGTGTTTTACCTAGAATGTCTCATTTACTTCTCGTGACTATCCAGTGAGGTCAGGAGTCTTTTTCATACCCATTATACAGATGAGAAAACTGAGGTGCTAAAAAGTTACGTGGCTTTCCCAATCACACAGCTAGTAAGTACTGACTCCATAATCATCGGTCTTAACCATCATATTGGTCTATCTCTCAAATCATCCAAAACTAAAGTCACTGGTTCTGAGTACAGGAAACCCAGATTCTGCTTCAGGTCTGGTTAGTTCTTCTGCCAACTCTCTTTTTATGTGTTTAATTTAACCCGACTTAGACTGCTTCACATCTTTGGTTTTAGTATCTTCCTTGTGGAAAAAGCAGCTTGCAGGTTGGATGTCCACTAAGGTCTCTTCCATACTAACAGTTAGATGATGTATTTATTTATTCATACATCCAGCAAATACTAATTGAAGATTATATACCTACTCTAGCATAGGCACTCGATTATATTAGACCTTCTACCACAGGGGTTAAAAAGAAAATAAAGTAGCCATGCTCCTTACTTTTAGGGAGCTCATAGTCTAGCAGAAGAGACAGTTAAGAGAGTACACCAACGAACGTATGATCACGAACATTCAGTAAATATTCTAACAGACAAGTGGGAGGGGCCCTTAGAAGAGAATACCATGAAGGAGTTGATTTAAGTGGGGGTCACCTGGGCATGGCCAGGATAAACACGGTCTGCAGCATGCGTGAACAGTGGCTAGCTAATGTGTATGCGCAAGTTATTCCAGGCAGAGGGAGTGCCGTATGCCAAGTCCCGGGATGAAAAGATCATGGTGTGTGTATGCCAGGAAACTCAACTCCAAAGCAATGGAGCTGAGACTTAGTGAGCAGCGATCTTTCCAGGGCTGCCTCTTCCAAGCAGCCTTCCTTATTTCCCTCTACTACAAGTGAGAACTCCCTCCCCAGCTACCTCCAGCTCCTGCCCTGCTTGGCACTGGTGATTCTTTCACTCCCGTCTTATAGTCACAGTTTGATCATGAGGTTGGAAGCACCTTGAAAACAGAGGTTTACTTGAGTGAGATCACCTGGCGCTTTCTCTTTGCATGCATGTATTCCATAGATTTAATCAGAGCGACCATAATTCTCTTTCCTGGCCTCCTCTGGTCATGGGATCCCCGCCAAACAGCCCTGGGCTCCGCGATACCTCGCTGCACCTGGCATCTCTGTGCTTCCATCAGCTCCCACCACTCTCCTCCCAGACATAGTTGCTCTACAACCCATTTCTGCAAAACCTTACAAGGATGAGAATTGGTTGATTCAATAAACAAATCCTTGCTAACGGTCCCTAGTTTAAGATGCTCCCCTCCAGGTACCACGATGTTATAGCCCAAATGAAATGCACAGAGTTAGCCATCGTGGTGGTGCACACCTGTAATCCTAGTAATCTGGAAGGCTGAGGCAGGAGGGTCCCAAGTTCAAGCCCAGCCTGAACAACTCAGTGATTAGTGAGAGAGACCCTGTCTCAAAAAATAAAAAGGGTAGGGATGTAGTTCAGTATGAAGGCCTGGATTCAATCCCTAGTTATGCAAAAAGAAAAAAAAAAACAAAACTCAGGGTTGCAGAAGGTCTGCATGAGAGGATTGTGGACCCCTTCGCTACACCCCTGTCTTGGTAAAAATCACAACAGGTGTGTGGCGTGGCTACCAAGTCCACCCATGGATACAACAGGCCTGGAAGTACAATAATGGAAGTAATCATCTCTGTTATTCCTGAATCCTCACAAATTCTCTGTCTCTAGAGCTCTCCAAGTCCCATTCTCTAGGTCTGATGAACCCCACTTTACAGAGTGGGAAACTTGGGCTCAAACAGGTGAAGTGACTTTCCCCACTGCACAGAGTGGGTTGGTGCAACAGGCAGGCTTCAGCACCTTGCTCTCTGTTGCTCGAAAAATAAAGACAAATTCCAGCCAGCCTTTGGCCCTCATTCTCTTCTCCAGCTAGCACACTTCCCACTGCTGGGGATAGTGACCAATGGCTCACCCCTCCCATCCACAGGAAGACCAGACTGCCCTTCACCAGATGAAGAGCCCCAGACGCAGAGCGGGGATCCGGCACCACCCCATACATGCCTGCTTTGTGCACGGGGTACCTCGATGGCTCCCCAGATCCCCTGCGATGAAAAGCTGCACAGCCTCCAGGGGAAGAAAGCAGGCACCTTGCACCTGTGCTTCAGCAAGGTAACACGACATGGCAAAGTTATACGATCCCGCGTCTGCCAATGACGAATTGAGCCATGTGTGTTCTCTGGGCAGAAGTTACAACTCATCTAAATAGATTCAATGTCACCTTGGACGTGAATGGAGGAAAAGAAATAGCATCCACCAAGTGCCAGGTACCCGGCTAAGCATTTTCATACCTGATCTCCAAACTGCCTTCAGAGAGATGCATTAAGTAGAGCCCTGTGGTGCGGAGAAGTAAACTGAGGCTCAGAGGGGTGATTTGCCAGGGGTTCTATGGCCAGCAAATGGCAAGCTTTGGAGCCATGCCCGGGTCTATCTCACTCCCAGGCCAATGCTTTTTCCATTATGTGATAATGTCTCGCCTTTGCATGCTTTCTGGACTCCATTTGTTGTGATTTTCAGCTGCTGGGATGGATTGCACACTTGGAAATCCACCAAAAGCAGATCCTACATCTTTAGCAATCCATGTAGATGCTAGGCCAAATTCCAGCCATCTTTTTAACAAGAGAATTCTCTGGCCTGAGTAATGGGGCTTTTTAAAAGAGAAGAAAAGAAAAGGAAAAAGGAAAAAAGTAATCTTCCCTAGCAGAGGAGGCCGGTGCAATGAAGACGGGTGTGGGTGGCCATGGCTGGCAGAGATACAGTCACTGCCCATCGGGGAACAATAAGGCCATGATTCCAACTTCTGAAGAATGCCATTCACTCATTCACTCATTCAACAGTTATTTTTGAGGACCTTATTTGAACATAGCAAAGCACTGTGGGTAGGAGTGACAAAGGAGCAGAAAAATGCCTAGGCCCCACCCTTAGAAGCACACAACCTCCCATTCAGAACGCTCCAGGACAGGGAGAGTGCCACCTCACCAAACCTGTGACCTTGTTCGGTCACATCTAGATGGATACAGCAAGTGTGAACCTTTCTGTCCCCTGTCTCTTGGCCCACCTGCTTGAACCAAGGCTCTACTAGAGTCTCCCCTTTATCTCCTCATTCTTTCCTAGACACGCCCCTGGTCCTATTTCCTCCCCCTCTGAGGGTTTAGGAAGGAACAGTCATTGACCCTTGACCCGGACACAGAAGAACTGTTCCATTCCTGCTCTGCAATCCTCCAGCCCTGTGACCTCGGACCAGCCACCAGGCCTGTGTCTCCATGTTCTTCTGAATAAAAGTGCAATAGTCCTTTTCTCAAGGGTCACAAGAGGATCCACTGAGATAATAATGAGAAAAATCTCTTGAAAACACTAAACTTCTAGGACAAATGTACATTTCCCAACAGTCCTGATGATTACCCGATTATTACGTTAATGGTTAATATTTACCTGACCAGGCAACCCTGCCAAATGACTGTTGCTCCTTTCTGGTTGTGCCTGGGCAAAGGCTGGTTTAGCAGAAAGAAAAAGCAAGACAAAGAACACCATTTTGTGAATTCTCCCCTAAAAGGACAGCATTGTGAGTTTGCCGTGAATAAAGAGTGTAAATTATATTCAGCATGATATAAGTAATGACATATCAATTAACTGTGTCAACAAGGTCTAAAAATATGCAAATTACTGTACTTCAATTAGAAAAATCTACATCCTTAGAGAATATTGTAAATCAGGAAATTTGGGAGACATTAAGAGTAATCAGTGAGGGAAAGCATGTACTTTTTGCCGTATCCTATTTTTATACATACATAATGAAATAATTATAGCTACACTGTATTTACGCCTCTGCAAAATATTAAAATCTTAAGATCTTTACAATGATAAGTTAAATCTGTATTATGTTTTCAGACAACACTAATTATAAGAAAAAGAAATCTATTATCATTCAATATAAGTAAGTTGAAACCAATTTGGACATGTAAATTAGAGATGCTTTTTTTCTTAGCACCAGAACATTAGAAAAGAGAAAGCAAGAAGAGAGATCTAGATCAATTACTGAGTCTATAAATGCAAAAGCTTTAGCGTGTTTAAGTTGTAATGCAAATTTAAGGACATTTAGTGACTTTTCTCACAAATACCAAACTATTCAGCGTTCCAAGTTCTTAGAGGCCTTCTGGTTTTCCCTGTTTAAACTGCATTACTCTATCTGTTTGGGATGTACTGTATTTGCCTTTACCCGAGTTGTTCCAAACAAATAGCAGGAGACAAGGCTGGAAACGCTAAGGTGACACCAGTTCTCGGTGCCTCCAACCGACACTACAACGCCACAGTAACAAGGAGCAGTACCTCTGCTTTGAGTTCAGTTTGCAACCACTCTAGAGAAGCGAGCGGAACACAAGGGAGAGACCTTCCAACCAGCAGCCTCTCACCTTTCCCAGCCTTCCAGAAGTGCATCTCGGCAGGGAATCCAGCAAGGAGACTGATCTATTTTACCCTCACTAATTGCAAACTGTACTGAGGCTTCATTCGGACCTGGAAATTCTGACTCCAGAAAGACACTTTCCTGAGAAGTCTGCATACCTTGTCCTGTTTCCACACGTGGGGACGCCATTCATATTTGAAGGCCCAGAATTTAACATCACTTTTTATAAACTCTGACCCGAGGACTCCTGTCTGAGCTTCATGAAGCCCAAGGCATTCTGGTGGTGTACTGTATCCCCAGGGTGGGAGCTCAGTGAGCACAGGCACTGGGCCTTTTTGCCATGCTCTGGGATCAAGCACAGCGCTTCCTACAAACAGAAATGCCGTCAGTAGTCCAGCAATATACCACAGACCTGCCAGAGAAGTATCTACCAGGAAGAATGCACTTCCTTAGTGCTAAGAATGGAACTTTCATTAAAGCAGCCAGCACTGACTCAACTCACTTCTTGGTTAATCTGGTTAAACAGTCAGAGAGCTAGTTCAATGAAAAATGGGGGTGAAGGTGTCGACATTCACATCTCTTGGCACCTGCTTCAGCACCACTGCCCCCTCCAATTTCCATGAGTCTTCATCTCCTTGTGCTTTCTTCATCCAAGCTGGTGTCTCTACAAAACATCTGATTGGATTGTTTGGGATCAGGGCCAGGGTTTGCCACCGTACTGCATGCGGGAGTGTAGTCCTTGAAATGGAATACAACAGCAGAGCGAAAGAATCAAGATCTGAGAGAGGAATTTCAGACACCAGTAGCCCGGGATGTATTTTAGGAAATAAGCACAGATCTATTCCCTCTGAAAACAGAGAGAGGAGGAGAGACGGAGAGAGAGAGACAGACAGAGACAGAGAGAGACAGAGAGAGAAAGAGAGATGACCAGGAAGCTACTCCATTTGTCTCTTTGAATGTCAGCTCTGATGGATATTTCTCAAAGTGAGGAATACAAAATGCTTAAAAATGATTGTTTCACTCATGATAGGAATGGAGCAAGACAGGGGATGCTATTTCAGCCAGGAAGAGGCTAATATGCAGCCTTGCAAATAAATACTCACTAACCAATATCTTTTCTAGCATACTTTCACTCCTGGACTAGAGAATATAGTTTGCCACTAAGATCAAAAATTAGCATCCTTCCTACTTTATCCATTATAACTCTTACTAGACCAGCAGCTAAAGTATCCAATGGTCATACTATACAATCACAGATAAACTTAGATGGATGGATAGATGATAGATAGATAGATAGACAGATAGATAGATAGGCAGAGATATACATATAGACACAGATATCTCATCTACCCTGCAAGATAAGTAGAACACAGTATATATGCAAATGGTTAAGATTATAGGCTCTTATATTTTTGTCTAACATAGATCTGGGTTCAAATCATGGCTCAATTAATATGATTTTGGATAAATTATTTAAACACTCAAAGGTTTAATTTTCTTATCTGTAAAATTGAAAGAAATAATAGATTTATCCTTAGAGTTTTTGTGAAGACTAAATAAGATAATTCTAATTAAAAGCTTAGTATAGTTGGTGGCACAAAGTAACTTTCAAATAAAGTATGATATCTAAGCATCTCATAATACTAATTATTATTTCTGCCAAAAGATTTCATTGCAGAAATTAGTTGGGGGATGAATAGTATTTTACAAGGTAGTACTTACCCCAGTGTTTTGTGGATTATCAGTACCATAACCCTTTAGTCCTTATGGCTCCAAGTAATTCATCTAACCTATATCTTTAAGAATTTAGGGAGGTAAACACATGCGCCAGATTTGCTAAATCAAATGCATTTCAAAAAAAAGTAAGAACATCAAACAGCAAGCTGAAATCGATTCTGTAATTTTTAAGACCCTAAATTCATGATTTTATGCAAACCATCATGATATTGCCATGCTTTTTTCTCTGCCTTATCAATTAACCTATATTTTCTCCCCACTTTGTTCATTTGCACATTCCCTTCATTTTTATGCCTCACCATCCATACTTCTGTGTTTGATGTACTCTAGGGTCTGTGACCAAAGCACCAGTTTCACACATAGCCAAGGCTCTACTGGCAGATAATGCTAATAAACATGCTCAGGCTTTAATTACCAAAATGTCCCCTTGATCTCAGATTTTAAGGACCACCAAGAAAGTAGTTTCCATCAACAGCTTATTAAAAAGTTGAGAAGTCAGGAGAGAGACCACACTAAATCTGTCTCCTCTTCTGAATGAAGCCATTGGGTTTCTTCTCTCTAACTCATCTCATCTCCTTTCTCACTGTGAGTCCTAAAAGTCACAGGCCAGGACTTCTGATTAACACAGTGAATCCAACACCCTTATCCTGAGATTCTGCAGCATAGATATCAGACTGGGGTAAGGACAAATTCTACAAGGTTGACATAGTCATCAGTCTGCGTAAAAACATAGGGGGAACTAGGGAGAAGGGTCAGTCACCCCAGAGAAGAAAAGCACAGGAAAGAAGGGGAAGAAACGCTTGCTGCCAACACAGCCCACCTCTCACAGTAGAGTTCCTACTCTGCATCTCAAAGCTTTGCAATTATTTGGCTATTACTTATCTTTAAACATCAGCTAAAGAGATCCAGTGTTTTGGAAAGGTAATTATACCATAATGCAGATGGTAGTAATAACAATTACCCAAGATAAGCCCTTGCAATGATCTTTACAGAGCGAAGCAGAGCAGCACAGCGGCAGACCTGACTCAGGAAGGACCTCCAGTGGGGACGGCCGCAATGCAGGCCCCGGGCTGCCTGCAAAAGGGACATAGGTGCCCAGGCTGTCATCCTTGGCCTCAAGGCTGCGGGCAGGCCAAGTACTTCCTGAGTTTAAAAGAATTTTTGATGTGGAGGCAATCGCTGACAGCCTTTAATTGATGTGAGTCCTGGCCGATCTCAAGTGCTAGAGGAAAAGATTTCTTTCCCTGTCTTGTGCAAATCAACTCTGGCCTCTGTTCCCATATCTGAATCTGCCTGCCACACGCTTTTCTGTGGGGAAGGATTTATCCTACAACATGATAGTTGTTGAAACAGGGGGGATCTAATTGCTTAGAAATCATTAATTGCTATAAATAGATGACTTCTGGGAGTCGATGAACTATAAGCAGAAGAGGCAGTGTGTTTGAATGTCACGCCTGTGCACTGGATATTTTTACGACTTGTCAGTGATTCCGTAAAGAACTCACACAGAGAAAGGTGAGTCTGGACTGATGGAAATTGCCAGTTAGAAATAGAACGTTCTTGTTTTAAACCTTGAGCACCCTTCTAACAAATCAGGATGTGCACTTATGATGCATTACTAAGGAAAGTTAGTATCATCCATCCAACGGGGGTGGGGGGCAGGGAGAGGAGGCTCTATCTGATCTTTGCTATTTTCCGGGGCATAAAATAACAACCTGTCATCTACCTTTTGCGGGTCATTTTTATCATGTTGCAGGCCAAAATGAAATTTGACCTCCATTTTCCAGCTATGCCAGTGAAGATGAATTTAATACACACAGAGCAAATGAAAAGGAGGCCCAAAGAAAGCCAGATTAGTGTCGGATTATTCATTCCAGCTTCCACAAAGGAAAGGGACATTTCTCTCCTGTGAATCTTTACCGTTTTCCTTCCTTTGGGCCCTACCGTGGTGCCTGCACCTTGCCCACTCAGCCTGCATAATCTCCCAGGCCGACTTTCTGCATCCCTCTATCACCAAGCCGCTGTGCTCCTAAGACTTAAAGAGGAAGGGACATCATTTCCGTGAGTCATCTTATTCTGTGATCTGATTAAGGTGCTCATTTTCCAACAAAGCAGGAAATAAATGCTACTTTCAAAAATTCCCAGCAATAAAGGAATAAGATGCCACCTTTCAAAGAAGAAAATGCTGCAGAACCCAAAAATTCTGCCTGGCTTCACCACAGGGAACACGAAAGTAATTCACCCACAAACCTGATGAACTAGGTCACAACGCCTTTGGCTGTGGGGTTTGGTTTGCTGAAGAGAGCTTACCTTCACTCTCAGTCCACCCGGTAGGAAACATTGCTAAGCGGTAGACACGGCCACCAAAACCCTCCCAAAGCAAGAGCTATTCCATCTCCTTGTCCCACCTCAAACACTAATTCAGAACCCCCTTAGTTCCTGGTGAAATGGCAGCTGGCCTCAAATTCCTATTGCCTCCCCTCCTCCCACCACTCCCTCCTCTTCTGCAGCCTTCCCACAGTAACTTCCGGGAACAGCCAACCTCAGGGTTATCTACCTGTGCCATCAAATCCATCCTGAGTAGAAGACGTGCTTGTGATTCAACACTGTCTCCTGAAATACAATCGCCCTTCAGATCTCATGACTTGGAGCCTCTAAAACCTCACATTATTTGGTTAGGTGTGTTTCAAAGTGCACGGGTGTGCACACGTGCCCTTTAAACTGCTGCGTTTGGACACATCTGACTCGTTCACTCTGAACAAGCTGTGCACCCCTGCCCGGGCCTCCTCTCCTGCTCTGATCGCCTCACTGCTCTCTGCCTTAGTCGCCTCTGCTCCACCTGTCCATCTTATCTGTTTCTCAAGCACAGTGCCCCGTCAGGGTCAATGTTGATGTTGGGGTTGGCTCTTCCTTTTTTCTGAGACACTTTTCCTTCAGGTTCCCACAAGCTCACTGTCTTCCTATTTGGGTTTGGATCAGCTACCTCTCCTGGATATTTTCCCAAAGGAGTTAAAGACATTGTGCTATAGAGACACATACATACCACTGTTTATAGCAGCAGGATTCACAATTGGCCAACCTTGGAAGCAGCCTAGATACTCAACAATACATGAATAGATAAAGAAAATGTGGTATATTTACATGATGGAGTATTATTCTGCCATAAAGAAGGATAACTTTTAATCATTTGTAGGAAAATGGATGGATGCTAAGATCATAATGTTAAGTAAAACAAGTCTGATGCGGAAAGCTAATTATCTAATTATTGCATGATTTCTCTTATATAAGAAACCCAAATTATAAATAAAGAGTAAAATAAAGGAAAGATGGCAGGAATAGGGAGAGAGACTTCCTGGAGATGGGGAAGGGAACCAAGGGAGGAAAAATGAGAAGGTGTAGAGATGAGGGAAAGGGCACGAAAAATGATCAAGATGCAGTGTTTATATGGACCAGTTTCCCAAAATGAGTATAGTTATTATGTATCCCAAATACAAAAGAATAAAAAGTAAAATGGGGGGGAGTCTGAGACCACCCCTTTGTCAGTTCACAGCCTCCACCATTCTTTTAGTGTGGGTTCCCTCAGCCTCCCAGGAGGACTTAGAAGCAGAACATTTCTTGGAAGGTGGTTCTCAAGGGTGGAGAGAGTGAGCAGGGAAGTGAAATTAGAGGAGAGAAAACCAACACAGGTGCAGATTGAGCTGGCGATCATGGCGGGCAATCAGACTTCAGCTGCCGAAGGGCAGGCCCAGCTTGTGCCCACAGGGTGAGGACGGGCTGCTGGTTTCAAGGTGAGCCAGGCCCTTGGGCTCAGTGAAAGCAGCAAGGCAGGAAGCACCACAGGAGAGAAACCATCCCAAGCAAAGGCCCTCTTCCACATGTGTAGGCGAGGTCAGCGATGGTGGAAGGGATGGGACTCGGAGCAGCATCAGCCTCTGCCACTCTCTCTGCCATGTGACTCCGTCTTCTTTTCCTGCCATATTCATCGCCAGTGTATATTGGTTTACTCATTTACCAGTGGTCCATATTGCTTCCCTTCCCAACAAACACAAGGAGAGCAGAAAGTACAGGTTGGGTCTCCGCAACACCTAGGAAAGTGCTTGGCAGAATTCATTGGATTAATTTATTAGTTTATTGATACATTAATTTGTTCACTTGCGTGTTTATGTAACAAACATTCATTGAACTGTACCTGGGAGAAATGCAAAGGTGTCAAAGTGAATCTGGTTTATACTGTCCCCGCTCCAGAAAACCTCACACTTTCTTGGAGGAAGCAGCCATGAAAGTAATAAAATACAACATGTTAAGCGCAATAAATGAGATTCACACAGAGGGCTAGAAGAACAAGAGAAAGAACAACACAGGATCTGGGGAGATCTGAGAAATTCCGCAGAGGATGTTTTAACTGGGACCTGAAGAAGGAGTAGGAGTTTTTCATTCAGTGGGAGGTGGCTTTAGACATAGCAGGATGGCCATGTGATATCCCACAAATCTGGAGCACAAAACACACCGTCAGGAGTTGAACTTTGTAACATAACAGTAACCTGCCAGAAATAAATTTGCATTAAAAAAACCAAAAGAGAGAGTCAGGTGATCCCAAGTGTCTGTGAGAATATGCAGCAGCAGGCAAGAATCCTCCAGTACTGTTGGGAAGATCGGCTAGAACGGCTTCATGGAGTGTTTTACCAGCATCTAGAGAAGCTGAAGACATCATTCCTCCACAGTTGAGCCTTCTCACTGTTCAGTACATGCCCAAGGGAAATGTTCTCACAGCAAAGGATGCACCCTTGAGGATGTTGTTTGTAATTGTGAAAAGTTAGGGGGGAAATGTAGCTATCCATCATTGGGAGAAGAAATATGTATCAACTGGCAATAAATACAACAAAGAATAACATACAGCAGCCAAAATGAATGAACTAGAGTCATGCAATCAATATGGAAAAACCTTTATCGTAACACTGAGAAAAAACAGCAAGGCACACGAGGAGCCCATACAGCAGGATGCTCTCACATCAACCCTGAAACTTAAAAGACTCAGGATGGTATGATGGAGTACGGTCTTATATAAAAGTGAAAGTGTAAACATACGTATAGCTTCCCACAGAGCGGCAGCCACGTCTGAGAGGTGAGAGAAGAAAACGCCATTGGAAAGGGAACAAACAGAGGTTGAATGTAGCTGAAAGATTTTATTTTGTAAGGAAAAAGAAAAGAACCCTGATGCAAATGCGACAAACAGTCCACATTTGTTAAATAAGGATATTGAACACATAGAGACTTTAATGTATCATTCTCTGTGTTTTTCTTGCTGTTTAGAAAAATTTTATATTTTTAAAAAATGGCCCAAGGAATTTTGCTGAAAATACAGAGATATTTTACATGGTTTTCAGTCCATGGTCCCTCTAATACCTGTATATTTGTATTGATTCTGTTTTCTATGTGTTTCTCATTTTAAAAATGCCAGACACTATTCCATTCATTAATTCAACCACTTATCCAATCAAGAAGCATACTAAATATCCAATACATAAATAGTTAACATTCTACAAAATTATAGGGGAGACCTACAAGCTTAAAAGACAAGATCTTCAACTTCAATGAATATATAATCTGTCAAAAAAGAAAGAAAATATACATTGAAGTAGCTCCTGAGAAGTTAAGTATACAGTCATTATATATGCTATAAAACCACATCGCCATAATGTACCTTATTTTTTATTAGCGCGTGATTGGCATCAGTGTAGAATAAAATTGGAGCCATAAATACAATATCAGCTCTCTCATATCTCAGCAGTTGTCAAGGTCTAAAAAAGTAACTGCAGAAAGGGACGTTAAACAGTTATGTTATGACTTTCCGGAGGACAAGAAGCCAAAAGTTACATTGCCAGTTCTCACCCCCATTAACACAAACACTTGGGATAGAAGGAGAAAATGAAGACAAATGGCGGGTCCCTTCTTCTGGGCGGGGATCACAAGCGTGGTCAGCCATTTTTAAAGTCATATTGATTGTGTAGCTTCTCCCCAGCCCAGGCCTGACGGGAACCAACGTAAACCAAGTTCCTGGTCTATCTTTTAAGCAGGGCAGGATCTTGATAGCCACAGAGTAGACAAGGAAAATAGTCCTCTGTCCCTCAGTGCTGCCATTTCTCTCTTCTGATCATATAGATTTTACTTCCTTATTCGTTTTTTAGATTATGTAAGTAATACAGGAATATATTTTCTTTATGAAATGGAAAAGGCATACATATAAAAATTACAGAAATTTCACTTCCATGCATTTATCTACATTCATGGACACATCTAAGTATTTTTAATATAAATGGCTCATGATGAAAGTAAGATTCTCTCTTTTTCCCACTTAACAAATAGTCTTGGCAATCTTTCAATGTCATTGCCAATAGCCTATTTATAGCCTTTTTTAAAAACAGGTGCAGAATAGCCTACAGTTTGGTTATATCATCATTTTTGAGCATTCCCATTCTGATAGACATCAAGAGTGTTTCTAATTTCATTGCAATTTTAAATAATGTTGCAAATTCATTTTCATGTGAACCTCAATTCTATGCAGCTGGGCACTATTTTCTAGCTACATCATATGTCTCTGCCTTGGGCTCCAATGTGATTCAAACAAGTCTTGGTGGGAGTGGCTATGTGATAATTTCTTTGTGTTGTGGTTCCACTCAACCCAACACAGAGACAGAGCATACAAGGTACTCCACCGACGGTCGGGAGTTGAGTGTGTTTGTGACCTGGGCACTCCCATCATCTCTAGACCTGTAGTGATTGGCGCATACTGGGCTAAAAGCTGACAAGTGGCACCTCCTACATAGTGGACACCATAATAAAAAACAAGCCCAACAATTGAAATAGATTTTAGCATTATACCAAAAACTTAGTTAACTGCCCTTGGAAGTTAACTCTCTTCTTGCTTGTCCTCAGGGGCAGAAGTGACACTGCTTCTTTCCCCGGGGCAGAGAGGTGACCCATTCATAACCAACACAGGCTCCTCTTGCCTCAGTCTCTCTCAGGTGACAGCCAGGATTCAGTCTCCTTTCTAAAGCCCCTCCCAGATAAATGGGCTTTAAAGAGTCCACAGTGCACAGGACCTTTGAAGAGGGTGAGTCATGGAATCGTCAAGAAGAGCTGGAGGAGGTGTCTGCCTGCTGTTCAGGACAGTCCTTGCCTCCGGAAAACCTGGTGGCTTCAGAAGGGGCACCGAAGAGTGACTGCGGGTCATAACCAGCGCGGTAACTCTGTACAAGGAACCATTATCAGCTTAACGGGACGTGGCTTTGGAGAGCCAGCCTGGGGTCCACAGAGGCAAGATGGGGAGCGTTGGAAGACAGAAAGACTTCTTCGTGGGAGACGGAAACACAGGCCAGGCCACAGTTTCACTAAAGACTTGAGATTCTGAACTTGAGATTCGGGGTGGGGGGGTGTTGTGTTTGTTTGTTTGTTTGTTTGTTTGCCATGCTGGAAATTGAACCCAGGGCCCTGTACATGCTAGACAAGTGCTCTACCACTGAGTTACATCCCCAGCCCTTTTTTATTTTATTTTCAGACAAAATCTCACTAAGTCGCCCAGACTAGCCATAAACTTGCCATCCTGCTGCCTCAGCCTCCTAAGTGGATGAGATTGTAGGCATGTGCCACTGTGCCCAATGAGAGTCAGTCTTCTAGTACAGAAATAAGGAACAATTCCAAGAAAATGAAGGGAAAAAACTGAAGGGAAAGGTGCATAAAAGAAAGAAAAGGGAGAGAAAATGAAGAAAGAAAGGAGAAGTGTTTACGAGTTTGTCTTTAAAATACAAAGGCATAAAACATCTTTGAATATGGAAGTCCATCCTTCTACCTGTGGACTCACAGAAGGCGTGGACATAAGGAGCCCCATTGTGAATGCCTGATGGACAAGGTGAGGACCAAGGAGATAAAATCCGCACACGCTCTGAGCTATTCGAAAGAAAGGAGCGTGCCCAAAACTTCACTGGGAGTGGTTTAAATTCAGGACCACTTGATGCCGCAGACACAACTCTCTGCCTATGGGTGCTCTGAAGTGTTCGTTTGAACATGAACTCGATGTTACTATGAAATTAAGTTGCCAGGGTAGAGCATAACCTCTGGAAAGAAATGTTTAAGGGATTTGCTTATTATAGATACAGAACTGAAGCCACCATTGAATCAACTCCTGTGGAGCCTCTGCTTGAAAATGAGATAAAAGTCAAAGATGTAGAAAGCTAAATTTTAAAGGAAAACTGGAATACCTCTTAGGAAACTTGCAGAATCAGCCAACTAATCAACAAGGACTTAATGAGGGGTTACTATGAACACAGCATGACGTTAATAAAACTCACACTGGGCCAGCAAAGAGTTAAAGGACTTACAAGGAGCCAAAAGGGACTTTTCTGCTAAGACAGCAGGAGCTGTGAGAGCAACTTGGATTGCAGCTGAAACATTTACATACGGGGCACTGTGATTTGGTCCTTTAATCAGTGTTAGCCGGCTGCTCCACTAGACTATCGGCTCTTTGAGGGCAAGAACCATGTCTGTACTTCATGTCATTTTATCTCCAGTATGGTAAACGGTAGCTGCTTAATAAGTATTTGTTGGATAAATTAGATACTAAATGAAACAAAGGAAGGGAGAGTGGGAGGGCCTCCCTAGGATAATTTTCTGGGAAATTACTTCCGCCCACATCCACATACCCCTGAGCATCCTGGAAGATGGAAGCAGAGAATAAGAGCTGGGAGGAGAGCTCTGAATGCCAGGCCAGCACCAAGCACATTAGTCCTGGTTTGTGATGCTGTAGCATTCTGTTCACAGTTCACCACTGCCCTTGACCATATCTGTTGTTTGAGAGCTTGTTTTTTTTGACCCTGCCTCTCAAGACCTGGGACCTGACAGACACATATACGGGAACCATGCAAGTCGAGCACTGGGTATTAACAGCAGGAAAATGCTGTGCGTCGGAAATATGTTTCCTTCTAAGTTTTGATAAGGTAAGAGACCACCTGCACATCCAGCACCATGGATCCAGAGGCATCTTACAGACACCACACCCACCCAGCCCTTCATCTCCCATACTAAGTTATTTTACTCATCTTTATAGGAACTTAGAATGTCCCAAGCGCTCAATACATAGTTTTTAAGTGAATGAGAATGTCCTTTCAGACCAGACTAGTAGAAGTTACCACCAGTGAGACCAAGAGTCAAGACAAGGAAAAAAGATACAGCCAGAGAGACCACTGGCCAAAAACTCTAGAATTCCCATCCAAGAAGAGAGACTGCTGCATGTAGAAACAAGCAGTGATTGAAAAATAGTGTGCATTTAACTAAAAAACTTATTAAATTAAGATTATTACACATTGCCATTAATCTTCAATATATTCCTCCTGTTCTTGCCACTTTCTGAAGCACTTCTGGGTGTCTTTAAAAAATGTGATCAAAAATACAGTGAATGTTGCTGCCTATTCTATCCAACTAAAAGGCAGGCTTGTACAAGCCTTACAGTGTGTCCTCATCCACCTTAATTACCAGTACTGGAACAGTGTGTGTTCTGGCTCTTCCCAAAAGTCAACGTGACTGCGAAAGGTAAATGTTTTTAATGAAGTCAGGACGCAAGGCATCCAGGACATCATAACTAGAGATACACACAAAAGGATTTCCAGAATTACTTCTGAAAGTGGCAAGACAGTGGGACAAGTGTATCTGAGGCAAAGCGGAATATTTCCAGGGAAGATTAACGGCAATGTGTCTCTTACTGTACTAAATGTTTTTAATTTAAACATTCACTATATTTTTCATTTGCTTCTTGTATGTATCTGTAACATGACATACATACATTTACCACATTGTGTCCCTTGTGAACATTATAATGTGATATGAGGAGAAGTTGCAAGTTAATGAAACGGGTACTCGAGAGGTGCACTGTGTCCCCTCCCTAGATTTCCCTTCCTGGTCCTATTGATGACAGTTCACGGTGTGTATTCTGTCCCCTTCCCAATCCTCCAGCCACTGATCCTATCCTTTCAGCCTGGACGAGAGAAACCACAGAACATTATGATGTATGCATGGTGTAGTTTTTTTCTCTAAACACAACACCCATGTACAAAAACTAAAGTCAGAGTCAGAATATTTGAGATTCATTCTGCTGCAGGTTCATATGGGAAAGTTCATGACAATAGCTCATAAGCCATACATTTTCTATGTGAAAATAACCCATATTCAATAAGATCAATATACAGCTAAGTATGAGAAACTTCTGACAATCGAAGACTAAAAGTAGATTTGGGGGAAGCACACCCTGAATTATTTAAACTTAATTCTACAAGCCAAGACCAAATCTGGTCGAGATTTCTGTCCTGGCTGAAGGCATTTGTGTTGCCATTCATTGGTCTAAGGGCAATAATATCCCCAAGCTGGAGTCAAGAGTTGAAGGTGAGTTGATGTAAATCGCCTGGGTCCTTTATATCTGAGGACCTTGCTAAAGAGATGGAGACTTCGATTTAAAAACACAAAAAAAATACAAGGCCAAATAGCCCAGGCCATCTTGCTTAGTGAAGAAGGTAAGACTGGAGGGGCAAGTGTCAGCAAACCACAGAAGCATAAGACCTGGAACAAGGAACTGGGCCACAGCACCCCCACCTAAATTAAGAAACATGCAATTTTATGTAGCAAAGATAATGGAAATAAATCGTGTTTCTAACAATAGTCGGAAGAGTTTAGTCAATGATGATTTACTTTTGGATGCAGATACTAAACTGCTACAAATTTGCAGCACCATGAAAACATGAAAAGATACATGAAAGAAAAATCAGGATACAAAAATATATCTGCAGCATTATCTTATCTCCTTTATTTACTCCCTTCTACAGTGAAAAAATGACTAAGACGGTTATTAAAACTGCTAACAATGGCTACATTAGAAGGCAAAACTTTTCAATTTTTCCCTTTTGTCTTTTTTTTATTTCTTTACTTTTTCCACATATTTTTATAATTGGAACAACAAAACAAAAACCCTCAGTCTCTTGGTTGTTTACTTCCTTTAAGTCACAACGTCCTTTCGTAGACACAGTGGGGATAATGGAACTTGTCTTACTCTCAAATTTTTTTAATATTTTGATGTGGCTAGGCAATTACATATAATTTAACATAAAATCAGTCTTTGAGTGATACCAGACAAGGCAAAATGGAACTCCTATTCACTCATTCCATTAATACCTAAAGAGAGGTTATTCAATGAAGTTGCGAGGTAATATGTTTTTTGAATACATGCTTTTTGAACAAAAGGAACATTCCAAATGCATATCCCAGTTAGGTTAAATGACAAAAAACCACACGCATACTTATGTACACAACTCCCTGCTATACTTCCAATACCCATACAAACACAAAAACAAGCCCAAACTGCTAATTCCACTTGTATAAAACATATTCTGAAAATTATAGGTTTGAGGTGCTGAAAATTTGAAGAACACACAACATCGAGTCTGAAAATGGTGGAAAATTTTCCCCCTTTTTAATGTAAAGATGCAAATCATCAACAGTCATTTGCTGAAAAGAAACTTGCTCATTTTTAAACAAGACAGAAATTAAAACGGATGATGCTCCTCCTGTATTTGTTTGAGTAATGACACAACCAGGCATTAGTTTAAATCAGTCCCGCTGCAATCAATTTTCTCCTAATTTTATCAAGCATTGTTATGTCTGATTTATAGATGATTTTTATGTATTCCCAATAAAAAATATTTCCTCAACCTCATAAGTTTTTTTTTTTTTCAGTAAAGCCACAGAAGAGTTCTAATTTTCCTAAAACTAGCTAGAGGAAAAGAATAATAAATCAAAGACCTGAAACTGGATAAGCAAAGTTGTATGGGGAAATGGAATTCATGCAGACACCATGACACCAAGCTCTGCAGTCACATCCAAGGGAAAAATCAGCCAGTCCTGACAATCACATTTCTGCATTTCCGTCAGTGAGTTAAAATTATGAAAAAATCACTGCCCTTGAGCTTCAAGCCATAAGAAGAGAAGCTGGAGCAGCCTCTCCTCTCTTTCTCCAGGACAGAGGTGAAAACGCTCATTCCCATGAGCTGCAGAGTAGGGTCAACCTGAGGACTTCCACAAGCACTACCTACCTGGGGTCACTACCTGTGCTGTTACAGGAGGCCAAAAGAGACAACAGTCACGCCTTTTTGATAGCTCACAAGGAAGCGCACACAATTCGGATCTACAACAATTATTGACGAGGTGTGTATTAGGCAGCTTCCCAGCACTAGAACAAAATGCCTGAAACAACTTATAAAGAGGATCATGGTTTTTTGGCTCATAGTTCTGGAGATTCTAGTCCATATCCAGCACTCCATCATGTTGGCCCTCTAGCTAAAGAGGCACATCATGGAGGAAGCACATGGCAGAACAAACTGCTTATACTATGAGCCACAAAGCAAAGGGAAAGCAAGAAGACAAGATCGAGTCCACATCCCTTTCAAAGGAATGTCCCCAAAGACCTAAGGACCATCCATAGCAGCACCTCTCAAAGGTTCCAGCACGTCCAATAGCACCCTCATGATGAAAAGCTCCCAGTGCATGAACCTTTGGAGGATACTGAACACCCAAACCATATACCAGGCTAAACTAGGCGGTGAGGATCCATAAATTCTCACTTCATGGAATTTACAACCAAAATTCCAACTCAGAAATATGTATGCTTACATTACATATTATAACAACATCCCTGAGTGGTTAGTATGTGTGAGGTAAGAGTCTGTTATATACAGTCACCTCATAATCAAAATAAGAGCCACTGCTGTTTAATAAGAGCTCAGAGCAGTCATGGTGCAAAATATAACAATGCAATGATATAAGTAGCTCCTTCCTTATGTGTCTTGTCACTGCTTTGAAAATGAAGAGAGAGCGGCTTAGAGATGTCAAAAGGACTGTTCGGTGTTACAGATAATAATGGTAGAATGCAGGGGCTGGCAATCTAGCTCAGTGGTAGAGCGCTTGCCTAACAGGCACAAGGCCCTGAGTTCGATCCCCAGCACCAAACAAGAAAACCAATGCAGATTTGAACACAGATCTACCTGATGCTAGAAGCTCAGCTCTAGCCACCACACATAGGACCACCATGGTCTTCCATGGTGGGCCTTGTCCAAGTCTATTGGCAGTAAAGCCAAATGCAAACAGTGGATGTGACATGGATGGGGACAGGAGCTGAAATCATCCCTGAACAGCTGGGTCTCTGTTCTGGCTGGTCACCCGGAGGACCTGGCAGATCTGGGCTGCAGCCAAGTCCTCAGGGCCTTGGGACAAGTCTGAGCTGGGCCATGTATTTGTAAAATGTCTCCAAAACATGCACTTCCTGGTTCTCTTCTTAGGACGCGACAAGGAGGACAGTGTTGTTATCGATGACCCTAAAGCAGCAGTTTCCAGCTGGGGCAATTGTTTTCTCAATCCCTCTGCGGGAAACATTTGGCAACATCGGAAGACATTTTCAGGTATTTGTAAGTGTCACAATTGTGTGAGGGGTGCTGGTATCCAGTAGGCAGGGACCAGAGATGCCACAAAACATCCCACAATGCACAGCACAACCTCTCCCAACAAAGAACGACCTCTTCAAAATGCCAGAAGTGCTACTCTTAAGAAACTCATGCTGACATGTGCCTATGCTGCTGGTGGAGTTTTTGAAGAAACAGTCAGAAGTATGAATTCTGGGCCCGTAATTTCTGAGAAAGGAGCATGGCCCAGATGGCAGTCTTCAAAATGGGGTGCTGAAAAAAGCAGGGTGTCTTATATTCATAATTATGTATCTTTATGTTTACATCTCCTGTGTATGTTTTGTAGTACTCATAAGGTAGTCATTGCATGGTCCATGCATGCCATTGGCGTGTAGATAAACACCCACCTATCAGAGCACAGAGAAGCTTACTGAGAGAAGCACATAATCAGAGAACGGTGGACACCATTGACCCTTGGACTAGAGAAAGAGTGTCCTTGCCTAACCGCTTCCTAAATTCTCATCTGACCGTGCACCTCACACCCTGAACACTCTTGGCTCCCCCAGAGCATACAAGACGCTGTCCAAACTCCTGCGTGGGACTGTCAAGCCCTTTCTCAACTGAACTCCACCCACCATGTTCCATTCCTTCCCTGTGCCTGGCTTCCTTGAGCCCCATCATGACCCACAGAAAGCCAAGGACATGCATTGTTTATCTACCAAGCACCTTCTTTACCTGCACAGTTCTGTAATAATGTTCTAGGTGCTAAAAACAAATGTTCATTGAGTTCCTTTTATACTATAACTGCATATTGACTATAAATTTAGAATCAAGGAAATCTAGGTTCAAATCTCCAACCTCAACTCTAACTGTATAACTTTGTTTAACCACCTGTAAAATGGGAATAAGAAGACATCCCCATAGCTTGTGTAACAATTAAATTCAGTCACCCAAATATCTAAATATCTAGCCATAGTAATTGTTCAGGAAATATGCGTTTCCCTCACTCTCTTCTCCCCGCCCCTTGGGCTAAATTTCAGAGCCAAGCCAAGATTTCTGTCTAAAGTGTCATGATCCATAATCTAATTACCAGTGTTCCACCTACTTTACAGCATTGGCAGGAAGGATTAAATTAGAACACCGATATTAAAGTGCTACCAAAAATACAAAGATTTATAAATATAAAGTTATTTTCTGAAACTGCAATCATTCTTTTATCAAGGCATTCCTGATAATTACTCTTTTGCCCAATTTGGAAGCTCAAAGGTCAACATTCAAAAAAAGGAAGGGTTTGATCCCAGTAAATACACGTGGCTTTTTTCTTTTCTGCTTACACTACTTTAATTTCTCAGCTGAGAAAGTGCTTAAATATTGCAAGATCAGGAATTTCAACAGTGGCCTATCCAGTTCATCAGCACGGTGTGTGGTTTCTTTTCCTAGAGGGAATTGATTCACAGGCTGTGAAAACACATTGCATCACAGACTGACCACGCAGAGGGCACAGACGCTGTGTGCCTCCCGGAGGGGGTGACGTCAAACCGCAGGGCACGTGAGTCTCTGCGTACTCCCAGATCAGCATAACCCTCCCATCCACTTATGGCCTGGGATTCATGCTTGATCATCTACAATTCCAAGTGCATATTTTTAAACTTTTGAAAATGAAGTATGTTCAGGCGAGTACTCTCCAGAAAGGTCAAAAGCAGGCGGGAGCCATGGCGGGCTCATCGGAAGGGCCTGGCCTCTTGGAACCTGGCTCGGTGGGAGCCTGGGGGTTGCAGGCGGCTGCACCCCAGCCTAGATTTCGCTGGCATTTTCTGACTTTTCTCCCTTCACTCTCCCTAATAGAGTTAATAACAGTAATAGCTCACCATTTTAGAGCACTTCAGATATTTTAAAGCAGTAATGAATATTATCTCCTTGATTCTGTGAATTGCAACTGCTTATTTACCTGCTTGCATCAGCTCAAGATGCTGTTCTGTGTACAGGCAGCAGCAGGGACTTTTTCATCTTGGTATCCCCAGGGCCTCCCTAGCATGTGCATGGCCACAGTAGGTGCCCAGTATTTAGTTCTTGAAGTTATGACCAGAGGAAAAAGTAGTTCTGAACGATGAACATTTTTATCAGTTACAGAAACAGTCTTGAATTCAAGTCTCCCTTCTCAGTTTCACGGGAAACTCCCATAGAGAAAGCCATTCCTACCCAAGTGAGCTAAATAGAAAGAAGGCTGAATGTTGCATCTCTGCACAGAGCAAAGAAGAGCTACTAGGATTCAAGAGGAGGTGTGAGATGCACCACCTTGCTCACAAACACCAGTTCTCTCCCCTTGTCCCCTAAATGAATTTCATCCTAGGTAGCAGCGGTAAATGCTTAAAATAATGACAGGTACATGGTCACAGAATCCTAATAAGTACTATCGTTATTCACACACCGGGTACTCTAAGTCTGTGACACTGTTTCCACTGTCTCGTCACAGACGTGGCCACTGCCCTGGATGGTCCCAAAGCCTTCTTAACAAGATTCCTGGCCACAGACTCACCTTTCCCTGAAACAGCCTCTGTCTAAGCCCTTCCTACACTGCACCTCTGACCATGTGGCTCACTCCCTGGATGCTCACGGTGCCCCACAGCCTGTAGCATGCGGCCCAAACTCCTGCACGGGAGTTAGACTTCTCAGTTGAACTCTAACCTCCTTCATCTTCCACTCCTGGCCCGTGCTCGACTTCCCTGACCCTTGAGCACAACCTGTGTAAAATCTAGCACGTGCAGTGCGCCTACCATGTACTCTGGTACTTACAAAAATACTCTAGGTGCTAAATACCAAATGCGCATTGGATTAACTTCATAACATAACTGAATATTTAATATGTCCCAATTAAGAATCTGGGTTTTGGTGATAGGCAGATTAAGGTTTTAATCTCAACTTTGACATTTATTAGCTGTGTAATGCTGGACAAGTTACTTGATCTCTCTGAGTTTCTGTCCCTTCACTTGTAAAAGGCAGACATTATCTGTTTTGTACAATGTTGTGAGAATTAAAGGGAAGGGTGCATCCAATGTGTTTCTCATGAAGCCTGATGCCTGGTATACTCTCACAAGATGGCAGCTAAAACTAAAAGCATCTAATGTATATTAGCAGTAAAAAGGCTTATGGTGCTAATTGGGCAACTTCTTGGGAATTCCTGGAGTGGATTTGCGTATGAAACGAGGCCCCCTAATGTGTGAGTCCCCAGCAAGAACCAAAGGCCTGCTTCTAGAGGAGCCAGCAAGCATATGCTCTGAGACAGCTTTAAATAGGCACAAAGATAATATTCAATAGGGAGGAGAATTAGAAAAGCAGGAGGGGGGAAAAGAGGAAAGGAAAAAGAAAAGAAAGGGAAAAAGGGGGAAATGTAAATAAAGCTACTGTAAATAGGGAAGGGAGGGGGAGTGGAAGGGAGGGGTGGGGAAGAAGAGGGGGAACCAAGATGTATCATGTACAGGTACAAATCAACTACAATGAATGTGAACAATATGTATACAATGTACCAATACATGTTCTTGGAGATAAAATTAAAATAAATAAATAAATAAATAGGCACAAAGCACTCAGCAGCCTATAAGTTTTCTTTTACCCCTTTTTACTCAAGGAAAGCTGAGAAAACAATGACCACCATCCTTTCTAGCCTCTTAGCAGAAAAGATTTCATATCTAGGCCAGTCAGGGGTAATTTTCAGGTCTACAGCAAGTCTGTGTACTGCCCTCTTGGACCAACAGTGGCACAGGGATAAGAGCAGCTAAGGGTAGACCCTTGACAGTGCAAGGCTAGCCGTTGCTGGTGGCCTCCTACCTTTCTGCCCTAGAGCAAAACTCCAGCTGTGGTCACCAAAGGAGCTTCATTCCAAACTTCCGGCCTGCTCTCGGTGACTCTCGGCTCTGTTCTAAGGCCCAAGAGTCGGCTGACCAGAGCACAGATGAGTGTTTGGTTCCAACCCCCACGCCCTGCCTGTCTCGTATTAACACTTACGAGACTCCAGCCTCAGAGACAGCCCCTGATGTACAGATATACAGACACCATGACATGTGATTTCCTCTTGAGAGGCCAGAAGGTAAAAAACGATTGCTTTCTACCAAGTGGAGTTAATAAAATGCATCTGCTAAGTAGACAACAGCAAGCATGTGCACACACATACATGTGTGCGTGGGTACAGGCACATGTGTGAGTGTGGGTGCATGTGCCCACTTGTGTGTATGACACTCAAAGAGACAGAAAGAGGAAGAGATTGCTTTGCCTTCGAAAATTCTTAATTGATTATCTAATGTGGCATGTTGGCTCAGGTAATTTAGAAAATTGAAATTATATGTTTGTACAGAGATAATCTATGCTTAAAAATATCTGGCATGGTAGGTGGAACACTGATGAACAGTTTAAAAACTTGCTTCACGCAGGCATAATATGGGGCTAATTCAGAATTACAGAGTTGGAGAGTTCCAGGGCCCAACATAAAAGGCACCAGTTCACTGAGCACCATAGCAGCGGGGAAAACACACATAAAAATTCTGATAAGAATGGAATGTGAGGCAAAAGCACAATTTCCTCCCAATCTGGAAGATCAGCAGGATTTGCGCTTCTTGTCTGTGGTTTTCTGGGGTAGATGGTACATTATGGTGGCGCGTCAGCACTAATGCTACATGGCAGCTCCTCAGAATACCATCTGCTTTGCCGGGAACTGTTAATATAGTTGTAATTATCTACTTCTAAGCACTTTATTGGAAATATCATTTGCAAATTAATCAACTACCGACCAGTAAAACAAATGACATGCTTCCCCGGAAACAACAGTATTATTTCACATTCTTTCCTAAGGATTTGCGAAAGCTGGAACTGGTGAGGGGGTTTTGTGCATGCCTTGAAATATGGGACCTGTGTACAAAAAGTGAATGGAAGAATTACTGGAAAAGGTTTTCTAGAAAGGTCTTGGGAGGATTTGGGGGACAGGGAAGAGGAGAACATAAAAATGGAAGAGATGGGTAATACTGCCATGTGAGAGAGAAGAGGCAGCCATAGGCCCACTGACAGCTACACAATGGTGGAGACAGCCTCTCCCAGAATGCACTGCAGCTGCTGTCTTGACCAGAGGGTGTCGCCTCCCCTTAGCCACATGGTCTGCGGTGTCAGGATGGCCACAATGAGGGGGCCATGTCTACAGCCACAGAGCACAAATGGGGAGATAGTGCAAGCCGCAGGACGCAGACCCTTAATTCCCCTGCCACGGTGGAGAAACTCACCTGGAAGTAGGTAAAGATCTGAAGAGCAAAGCAATTCCCGAACCACAAAGAGAACAAGGGAAACTATCTAAAAGTGGCAGAAATGACACTGGAGAGTCAAGACACTCAGGATTTATACAAGACCAAGCATGCCGCCTCTTGCTCTTTGTAACCAACACAATGGCTCTAAATCATAGATCTTTAAGGCTCCAGCTTCAACCCAAGAGTACAGCAAGAAAAAAGCAAATCCCATCACCATTAAAGAATCCCACCCTCCTTTTTCTAGAAGCAAATCTGAACTCAAGGCGACACCGCTCTTGTTCTCCTCCCCCAGTTCCTGGTCCAGCTCTCATCTGGGAGAGAGGGGCTGCAGTGTCTCCCCGCGATGAGCCCAGGCTGTTGGCAAACAAACTGCCCTTCGCGATTTTACCAGCATTTTGTCGGCTCACACTGCACACAGCCGGAGGGCCCCACACAGTGGGAAGGATTGTGCACCCTCATCCAGGACATGGGGTCAGGCCTGCATAGACGCAACTTAGGAAGACCTAGCTGCATTTCACTGACAGCAATGATGGCTTGTTGGCCTCATTAAATGATTTTTTAAAAGTTCTCTAACATCCATCCTGAGAGACAGAGAAAGCAAAACAAAAAGCCTTTGGAATTAGACACTCCTGGTAGGGAAACCTGCCTTTACCAATGACCCACTGCTTAATCTTCCACCCATAGGGTTTTGCTATCTTCTAAAAAGGGATTGCATGCAACTTTAAAATAATACTACATTTATGATGGAAGAAAAAGAAGACATAAATGAAATTTTAAAACAAATGTAGACAAATTTGTTAGGAAAGAACTGGAAAAAGAAACTGAAATAACAGTATGTGGAATCCATGGTTCTCCTCCCTCCCGGAGATCCAGAGCAAATAACCAAGAAAGCCATAGTGGGGAACATCCACTTCGAATTAATGCCAAGAAACCATTTATTGAGCATTTACTATACTAAATAGATTGATTGTCTACTGAGGGATCTATGACGTGTAATCAAAAGACTACAGTGAATGCTTAACTCTAAATATGGATTTCTTTAGTTGCGTTGTCATGGCTGCCTCAACATTCTGAATCAATTCAAAACATTTACTGTACCTTTCGTGGACATTTTGACTTTCAGGAAGAGCAGAAGTTGCATGGTACTAGATCTGGAGAATATGGTGGATGAAGACACACTGTAACATTTTTACATGCCTGCCTTTCCATTGGACCGCACTAGGGCAACAGCATCCACCATGATTTTTTTTATCAGACCTCAAGAGAACATTCACAAAAGAGCACTTCCAGAATTGCTTCTGAAAGCGGTGAGAACAATGGGAAAGAGAGGAATGTTTTGAGGGTAGTTAACGGCCACGTGTCTTTCACTGTGATATATTTTTAATTTAAATGCCATGTTTTCTGATCACATCTCATATCTGTGAAAATGTGCTCACTTATGGAGCAGGCTGGCCTCTGTCTCATCCGTTGCCACCTGCTGCAGACTTGAAAAAGTGAGATAAAGGAGGGTTTTAGGCATGGGTCTCGGTACCGTATGCAGAATAATTTTACTTTTTCCTTCTCCAGTTCACATTTGTGGGAAACGCTGCGGTAAATATTTTCACAGGGTATCTCTGGGGTGGGCGTTCCTCATCCAGTCTGACCAGAGGTCTCTGCTGTAGGGAACAACCTCCCACACTAACCCACCCATTCTCTAAGATGGCGCCTCATGGAGCCGATTTTCTCAAAATTGGCTGCTCTTCCAGAGGTGACAAAGAGGTTTTTCATAGTTGAAAAGCTACATTGAGAAGATTTTTACTCTTCAGTTTTTTTTTTCCCAATTATTTCTTCCATGAAGCGTAGTTTAAAAAAACAAAAACTCAGGGGTTCCAGTCTCTTCTTTGCTCAAACATTTAAAGCAAATTTAAAATCTAGCCAGTGAAGTTAGAAGCAGGTGGCCCCTCTTAACTAAAGTTCTCAAGGGTGCGGGGCTGAATCAAGTCCTGCTGCAGGCAGGCTGATACCGCGGCACTCGTTCAACAAGGCCTTCATATGAAGTGGAAGTGATGGGCGAATATTTATTTGGAAGAGTGGTTGAGGGCCTCGGACAGGAAGGAGGCAGGAGGGTCAGTACTTGGTCGTTTCAGTAATGTCCCCAGTAATTCAGCTATGGCCCAGACTTCCACTTCCTGCTCAGTGAACCAGCTTCCGTCTCCTCAGAAGGCAGCCTCAGAGAATCCACCATCACTCAGCGCGTCTTGAAATGGCCAGCCCCACCCCAGACGGCACCGTCACAGCTTTTGCCTTGAACCACATTTTAGTCTTCTCCTCGAGTGCAGAAATCTGCCCTTGCTGTCCTTCTTCCCTAGTATTGTTTCAACGTCCCTTCAAAATTGATGTCTGAATGGCTTTGATTCCACCTTGCCCGACATGCCCCTGCAGAAGGTCAGTCATCTTCCAGTACGGTGACCAAGACCAAAATGGAGACCACTCAGCCCTCACAAAGTAGTTGTCCGTGATGTGGGTGAGGTGAGAGACGGTACTTATTTTCCCCTTAGAATTCGAACTCTTGGCTGATTCAGAAGTAATGACGGCAGAAAAGTGAGTTCACAAGGTAACTGGTACCAGGCCAAATCTCTTGGAGAGGTTTCATGGCCACGTGACCCTTGGAAAAGGACCCAAGGAGACAGACGTGCCTTTCTGCACACCGCCGGGGGAGGCACGCCCGGGCCAGCAGCGTGCCCTGAACTCTTGTCATCCGGCAGCCACTGAGCCCGAGTCGCTCTCCAAGGCTGAGAGCAGCTGTCAGGTCCCTGCTGCGGCTGCACAAACAAAACCAACCGAGTCATCTGCCCCATCACGCTGGGATCTTGCTTTACTTGAATTCTTTGATCGATTCCGTCACTATCTACATCATCGCCTCTGTCCCCCGAGAGCCGCCGTCAAGATAGAGCCGTCGGGGCAGGTTCTGCGTAGTGAACAATGAGTGAACGGATGAGTTATCTCCATTATTCCTGCACTGTCGCCCGTCTTCACCGAATACCCGCAGCCCCTGGCTGGACTCCAGCGTCCCACCCTGCCCTCCCCCACGCAGGGCTGCTCCGGAGACTGGCCACCAACAGGAAGGTGGGCAGGATGGTGGGATAACTGGTACTCCGTGCGAGGCGCGGCGGGCCTGGTATCGGCCCTCAGAGATGACAGCGCTGGAGCCATTAGCACCCTGGAGCTCACCCCTCCACTGCGCCCCTGGCTGCGAGGCCCACGGCGGGCACTTTCCTATGACACCAGGTCATTTCTCTCTTTGGACCACTTCAGACTCCTGCAGGCTACCTACCCCCTGAAAGATGGGAGAAAGAAATGAAGACACCTACAATGTCCACTGAAGGAAATGCAACATTACTTTCTTTAAATCTCCATAGATGAAATACGCTTTAATTTGTTCTAGTTTTTATTTCAAGAGAAAAATTTTAAAGGAGAGGAAATCACAAAATTAAACATTGAATGAAGCTAAGAGTCATTGATTTAGAAAAAAAGAACAGGGAAGAGATGAAACACATCTTTTGAAAGAGTTCTGGGTTTAGGCCTACCCTGAATTTTTATTACATTTTATTACATATGTATTGTTATTAGCTAATTTATTGAACACTTACTATATGTCATATATTGGCTGTGCGTTTTATAAGCATTAGATCATTAATTTTTATTTACTCTTTATAGCAAAACTATGAGATATGATGGTATTATCTTCATTTCATACTTGAGGAAATCAGACACCTTATCCAAGGTCACAGAATGAAAATAGTGGAATTTGGTTTTTATCCAGGACTTTCTGACACTAAAACCCATCTCTTAATCACCAGGCTAAATTAACTTCCAAACAAAAATAAAATTTCATATAAATGAACATATCACTAATTCTTCACAAGCAAAAGCAAAGGACACATCTGCATATGATATAAGAGCATAATTGATGTTTTAGAAGAGCAATGAAATAATTGCAATTAAATTCGCTAGTTGAAATGGTTTGGTTTGTTCCAATAACGAGAAGACCTTTCTTCAAAGTTCACTGTTCTTTCCTGTAGGGAAATAAAAATGTTCTAGAAATATCTCAGATACTGCAGCATTTGGGGTGTTTGTGCTAATTTTAGCGAGGCCTAGTGTCGGGAACATCTGCTTCCCCGAGAGATGCCCATTGATGACATGCAGGTGGGAGGGGAGAGGTACAGGGTGCAGGAGAACCCTGTTATTCAGGGACCATTTCCAAGGGCAAAAGATAGCATCAGAGGTTCTGGACATGAGTCAAAAGGCAGAAGAGCTAGGAAATGTGCTTGCTGTTGTCAAGAGAATAAATCTTCTGCTCCCATCCGAGAGGCGGAAAGGGAATCTCATTAGCATAGTATCCAAAGTCCTCCAGGACGCTCCATCAGCCCGCTGTCCACACTGCAGTGTGTTATTCTAGGAGAAGGCAGCACCCGGAGGTGAGCAGGAAAGCAGGCTTAAAGCCAGACTGCGCCTTTCAGCATCTCAACCTTTTAACTTACAAGGTACATCAACTCAATTTCCTCACCCACCAATGGGAATGCAAACAATAATACCTATGGAGTTGTATCAATGAGCTAAGGTATATAAAGTGAATAATTTTGTCCCAAAGATGGTAAATGCAGTATGTGAGTGCTTATTACCATCATCACTCTGTATGCAAAGAGGTCAGGCTGAATACCCCTCACACACTATGTGATAGAAAGAAGACCCATCAAATTCCTAATAGAAAGTCTTCAAAATTTCAAGGTTAGATGTAGTGACTTCTATGGAAGGTCCTTGGGAAATAGCAAAAGTCTAATTAGATTTGTTCTCAGAAACAAAAATTGATTTTCTTTTCAAATAATTCTATTAATTGAATCTCTTCCCCCACCTCAGCCAAAGGCCAGAACTTTGAAAAACAAATTCCAGTCTTGGTCACCTACATGAGATCATCTTACAGCATCTTAGACCAATAGCGATACCTTTTACTAACAGTTTAGACATATGACTAAATTTCCTACTAACACAACATATACCACCTTCCCAGCAACCAAAATAATGTGAATATAAACCGCCCATATAAAATAAAATTTAGCAAAAAACTAAACAAAAAATTATAATACCCTGGCTGAGTTGCAATTAAGCATAAATACTCAAGCATGCACTGTGGCAAACAGTGTAAAACACTATAATCCTTCTGAGAAACATTATGGAGATTCAAAAAGACCATAAAAATGTTTGTACCCCTATGAATTTATGTTAAGAAAACTACTCGAAAGATGAAAGTTATGGCACAAAGACTTAACAACAAGGTTTTTTTTACAGTAAAAATAAATTACGGGCTAATCATACTATGAATACTTTATTTCTCTTAAGATACCTTTTGGACCTGTACATAATATATCTTGATTCTTCTTTTTCCCGCAATCCCCTCCCCTCCCTTCAAGCCCTCTTCCCCTCATTTACAAAAGCTTTGTTTCCATTTTTTCCTTCTATTCTCTTTTTTTTCCCCTTGTCTCTCCCTTCCTCCCTGCCCAGTTCCCTTTCCCATTTCAACATTTTCTTCCCACCTCCCAATATCTGTTATACATTTTGTTCCTTTTTGACACTTTCAGTTTCTCACACCAGAGAAACAATGTAATATTTAAACGTGTGTGTCCAATTTATTTCACTTAAGATTATGATGTCAAGGTGCATCCAATTACTTAGAAATTCCTCAAGTTTATCCTACTTTATGGCAAATGGGATCATTATATCTATCTAATATGTACCAAGAAAATTAATTTTTTAAAAAGATACCTTTTGAGGGGTAAATTTTCAACATTTCTCACATTAGACTACATCTTGTTTTTCCATATACAATATGATAATTTATCTTTTTTCTTTGAAAATATTAGGTCTCAGAGCAATAACGCATATTAAAATCAGTGGCATCGCATGATTAAGAAAAGGCAGTAGAATGCCATAATTATTTAAAAATAGTTCCTATGGAAGTTAGGTAGGAACTTCAGAATCTAGATCCCACTCGCCTTAAATTGTGTACGACTAGGGACTAGAATAGAGAGGAAATACATGCAAAAGCAGTTTTTTACAAGTAATACTTTTCTTCTTTCTGCTTAAGAGTTGCACTAATATTACTATGATAGTATGTATGTGTTAACATTTCTTTCCTTTATTCTTTCTCTAGGAGAGAAATCTGCCTTCTCTGGCTCTCAATTCCCATGTGAACCTGGGCAGAAAAGATCATAAATAGGATGGGAGTAAAACACTGGCTAAATGCCTTGGCTCACTGTAGAACCAGAAACTTCAGCGTTGACTAATCCTCATCACCTCCTCACATTCCAGGAAGGGTTGACTGGGGTCTTGGTGAGCAAAAGTGTGGCAGTGTGAGTTGTAAGAACATCCAGCCCAAAAGCTGCAGCACATTGCTGCAGCCTGAAACCAAAGCAAACCCCTACGTTAGGTTACAGGACCTGGTCAACCACGTACCTCCCGCCACAGAGAGCCCGAGGACGGGGGGTCTGTAGGAAGAGGGGGAAAAGGGGGTACAAGGGTAGGAACAAGCAGCATACTTGGAAATGAGAAAAGGGTGGAGGTGGATGTGGAGGTGGGAAAATAGAGAGCCCTAGAAAGAGAAATAAGTTCACAAGAAAAGAAAGACGGGACATAGGAGCACATTGCAAAGACATATCATATAGGTTCTCCAAAAAGTATTTGTTAAAGGAATAAAAAACTAAATGAAGGACTTATGCCTAAATCCTAATGCCATATCTGGCTACAACTTACTAATTGCTTCCATCACTAATTTTTCATTCACTCACTCATTCAACAGTTGTTGACAGAGCATTCGTTCAACGGCAGGCAGTTACCTAGACAGGGGAGATAATGCTTGGAGCAGAACGGCCAAGAGTAACAAAACACCTTCACGGAACTTCTGTTCTCAAGGGAGGGCTGCAAAGTGGAAAGGTAAGCAGGAGATGACGACATTAATAAGCAAATGACTCAAGGAGACCACATGTTAGACCATGATGCGGGCCGTATAGTAAGTGCAGGAGTTCAGATGGATGAAGTCCTGAGGGCAAGACAGCAGCTTGCAACTCTAAATTGGGTGCTCAAAAAGACCCCTCTGAAAGGTGACATTTGAGTAAAGACTTGAAAGAATGGTAAGAGTCAGTCATGTGGATATCTGAGGAAGGAAACAGAGGCAGCAAGTGCAAAGGCCCTGAGGTAGGAGTGTGTTGTGAATATTCAAAGATAAGCAAGGAGACCAGTGTGGATGCAGCAGAGTGATGAGCTTGGAGAGGGAATGGAGAGTTTAGGGCCTCGGAAATAATTCTGAGTCCAAAGCTTTACTTGGAGTGACACTGGGAGCCATGGAAGGGTCTGGGACAGAAGAGTAACATAATCTGCCTGATTTTAGCGGGTCAGATCTACAGCTGTGCTGAGGAAAGTCCATAAAGCAAAGAAAAGAAATGAATTAAAGAAGCCTAATTTAATAACCCAGCTGAGAGCCTTGGACCAGGGTGATCATTGAAATGTACTAAAAGCGGTCAGAGTCTGGGCATGTTTCGAAGATGGATCCCACAAGATTCACACATGGATTGGATGCCACGTGCAATAGAGAGAGGTCAGGGGTGACCCCAAGCTCTGTGCCCTGAACAAATGGAAAAGGGCTTTCTGTGTGCTGAGACAGGAAAGGCCATGGGAGGTGTAAGCTGGTTGGAGAAGAGTAGGAGTCGCCTTTGGGGACGCCGCAAGTTTGTGAAACTGTCAGATATTCAAACGGAGCTGTGAGCAGGCCAGAGCTTGTGCTGAATGGACATCTGAACAAATGACCGAACAACAGAAAAACAAGAAATGGAAATTGAGAATGGGATGAATAAAGAAAAGAGAAAGATGACATTAAAATAAAAGAGAGGGGGACAGGGAAAAGGGACGAGCAGACAGGACTGAGAGAGGGGCTGGTTCCAAGCGTTCACATCCTCAGAGCCTCACCCACTCCCTCCACTCTGAAGTAAACTCAGACCTCGACTGGCTCCATAACTACCAGGGACATGATGAATTGTCTCCCGTTTGTTTTCAGTGTGTTCCTTCCAGCCAGGCTGTAGGATCAGAAGGAAGTAGGAATTTGGGAGCAGGGTAGAGGCACCCAGAATTCTGCGCCACGTGCTCCGACCAGCCTGTATCATGAATGCTGCTTGCTGTGGGGTGGAAACTTCCCCCAAGTCCTTCCTCTGCACTCCTGACTGACGCAAGCAGGTTGGGGATAGCTGTTAACCATTAATGAGGAGGATCAGGGAGACTTGAGCACAGAGAGGTGGACGCCGCAGAGGCTCCCTAGTCGGCAGCTCACCCAGTTCCTGCCTCCTGAGTCAGGTGGAAAGGCTGATGGAAAGCATCCAATCAGCTCCTCTGCAATGATCACAGGAACATTTTCTCAAAGCCTTTCCTCTTGGTTTGCGTCTTCGCCTCTGGGTTTCCACATCACAGGTGAAGGGGTTGAAGTCACCCAGGGGTCCTGGAGGCTGAGTCATTATGTCTTCCCTGTGTCATCTTGGATCAGTCACACAACCTCACTGGGTTCAGCCATCTCATTCATTCGGGAACAATAAGATAATGAGTGGCCACCCTCCAGGAGGCGGGATGCTCTGCCCAGAGATCTGGCTCTGACCCTTCTGGCTCCAGGTCTGTGACATTGTGATGCTGATAGGAAATGAAATGTTTAGAGCAGGAGTTGAGAGAAGTGTGCAGGGAACAGATGAGCTCGGTCACCCTCCCACCCCTCCAAATGGAACATCTTTTGATATCTTTAGCAAAAGAGAAAACCCCTATCTCAGTCATTATTCTGCAGAGTAGAACAGAAACATTGAGGAAAACTGCATATTTTGCATTCAGCAAAGGTGGCTTTGAATTCTTAGTTCAACACTTCTCAAAATATAACACTGAGCAAATGATTTAACCTTTCTCCATCTCAGCGGACTCATCTGTAAAGCGAATACAGAATAACACAAAGAAACCCGAGTTGCTGGGAACATCCAATAAGATGATAATATGAAATGCCAACTCCATCATCATGCTGCTGTTACAAAAACAGGGAGAGTTTAATACTGAGGTTCATATACTCAAGTGAAGGAAGAGCCTCAAGTATCACCTCACCTCCACCCTCAGCTCAGGTCTAGTCCCCCAAACCCCCAACCCCAGGCTGCACCTAGGACTCCAGGATCCTCTCACCTGAGAGAGAAAGTTGGACACTAGTGAATAATCTGAGGGCAGATTTCAGAGAGAAGGGTACTTGGCACCCAAGTCATGGGGGTTCAAATGGGGATAGGGTTGCCTGGTGCTATGGCTGCAAAAAGGTCTTGGTTTGGAAATTTAATCACCAGATTTGTATAGTGGAGATAGAGCCTTTGGGAAGTGACTATGATTACATGAGGTGATGAGAGTGGGGTCCCCACGATGACATCAGTGGTTCCATAAGAAGGGGAAAAGAGATCTGAGCTGGGATACTTCTTCCATCTCACCACGGGATGCCCTCCATCATGCTACTGACAGTAAGAAGACCCTCACCAGGGGGCTGAGCAGATGCTGGGAATTCATGTGCTCTAGCATCATGAGTCAAATAAACTTCTATTCCTTATAAATTACCCAGTCTGTGGTATTCAGTTACAGCAACAGAAAACAGACTAAGAAATCTTGTGATTGAGAGAAATGCCTTTTTCTTGCTTCTGGTTTCCATGAGGAATGATTTTCCTGGGAAATTGCTGCCTTTCTCCATCCCTGTATAATGGAGAGTAAACTGAGTCATCTGCCTAAATTGGGGAAAATAATCAATCATACTTTAGCTCATTTCACTCATCTCGGTCATAAACCACACTCAGGAAATAGCATTCCTAATTTTTACAGCCAGCCCCAGGGGGAAGGCAGCATCCTGCACTGATCAGAGAGTTAAGTCTGGCCAGTCTTGGGCTATCCTGATGGACTGTTTGCTTCTCTTGGCCAACCCAGGATCTGCTCCTATGGATATAGATGAGATTGGATCGCCATTCTAATTCTTTCATTTCTCAGTTTGTTTAAAGCTCCAGTAGGGAATAAAAGTAGGACACCTAAGAAGTCCCCAAGAATGAGGATTAGCTCTGGCCTTGGTCTAATGCTGCCTTATTGAAACCATTACAATTAATAAGAATTATCACAAATCAGTTAAGGCTGTAAATTATTCTTGTGATCAAAAGTTGATTTTATCAGCCAAAGTTCATCTATTTGTTTGCTGGTGGTTTTATCTTTGTCTTCCAGTTGTTGTCAAGGTCACACTTGTTTAAAGTGCAGATACCCGGACTCTGACAGATGGGATTCCAAGTCAATAACCAACTGACTTTTACAAGCACCCCAACTGATTCCCACACTTCAGGGGGGCAGGCTTACAACTAGTGGTTGCACACTGGGGTAACCTGAGGGAATTGGTTGAGGTCTGAGCCCACTCCCAGAAGTTCATATTTCATTGATTATGAGTGAATCTTCAGCACCTTTATAAACATTCTCCAGGTGATTTTAATGCTCAGTTTAAGTGACTCCCACTGGTACATCCTCTCAAATCCTTCTTTGAAGATCCATTGTTGCTGAAGGCAGGGAAAGCCTTCTGCTCATGAATGCTGCTGACTTCTGGAGTTCCCATTCCTTAGTAAGGGACCGCATAGTAGCCTAAGGCGTTTTGGGAAATGCAGCCCTGAATCCCAAAGTCCCAAGGCCAGCATCAAAACTCATTACCACTCTATGGCAGCCCTGCACCTCATCCCACCTTGCTGCATTGTGGTTCTAACCCGCTTTCAAATGAAGTGCAATTTACATCTCTTTAACTAGACGCATTTGTGTTATTACCATCGCAATCCTATTGATTGCAGCGGCTGCTCTCCGCAACGCATTCCAATTTTATCATCCTTAGTCATTCTTGCAATGACTACATGTGTATAAACAAGCCCTGGTGTTTAGAATAACACATGTTTTGGGGTGAGAAGGATCATGTTTGAATCCCTAACCTGCCTGTGAAATGAATACAAAACAGGAAATTTTAAATATAAGAGGAGTAAGGACAAGAGATGTGCCCATTTACCTAAGGCCAGTAGCTGAGCCTAATCCTCAACCCTTGTCCAGGACCCTGGGAACCATCTTATATGGTGCCCGTCCACGTTCTGGGATTTGGTCTCTAACTTAAACTAGGAGTTCAACCAAAGAAGGAAGGAAGCCAGGAACAGCGGACGGGCCGCAGAGCAGAATGCTGCTCAGCAGTGCCAGGACAGAAGGGGACTCAAGGCAGAAGTCAGCAAGGATCTAAGTGCAAAAGGATGTCATCAGGGTGACTTGCATCTTGTTATCTTAAAACAAACCTGGTCGAGCCAGACAGAGTTGACTCCCAACTGCACATTGCCAAGTAATTTGACTCTGTTTCTTTTTCAAATATGATATAGAAAATGGAGAAGAGTTGTTGACCAAGGGGCTGTACCTCTCTGCAGAGAGGCAAGAAATAGGACAGATCATAGAATTCATTTTAAAAAGTAAACTGTACTGTTTGACAAAAACGATGTCACTACAACTTCATAATCTGAAAACTCTCATCGGGTATGGAAGAGGAACAGAAGAAAGATAAGAATGATCCAAACCTTGAGATAGGAAAAAGGATTCCATAGTACCTCCAGGAGAAAACTAAAAATCCACAAGCCTAAAGTCAAGTTCCTCCGTGATTCTGTCCTTGCCTATCTCCTTTGTCTCATGTTATACTCTACCATGAAAAGTCACTCTGCAGCTCGAGAATGCACCACTGGTATCAACAGAAGAGGGCTCCGGGCTCGGTCATTAGCTCATTTTGTGCCACCAGGCTAGCTATGTTATTTCTCTGTGCATCGTATCTCTAGGTGTCTACTTAAAATTTCCCTAAAAAACCCAAATCATTCAGAGCTTCAGCTATTCCATACTCCCAACATATGTAAGGCATTCTCCAGGTTGATCTGGTCACTCTCCTAAGGATGCTCAGTCCAGATGATTGACACAAAGCCCAGGCTGGCCCATCCCAAAAGGCTCAATCCCAGCAATCTTGGGAGATGGAGTTAGCAATCTGGGACTTCACTGTGCTACAAAGTCTCTGGGGGTGGGAGGGAGCATTACAATATTCCCCAGATTAGCAGTCCAGTTACAGTTTACAGAGGAATTCAAATATCATTAGTGGCTGCTTCCACTCTGAAGGAAAATGTATTTCCATAAGGGAACGCAAAGAAATGAGGGTGCCACTCAACATCACTGGGGTATTTGGGACATATGTGTTTCCTCCTCCTTTTTTGCCACCTCAAAATCCAGTCCTTTTCTTGTCAAATATGATACCACCTGAGTGAAGCTGACAAGACATACAATAAAGTTGAGGAAGAGAAACACAAAGACCTAGATAGTAACCTATTTATTTTTCCAGGGGAAAAAAAAAGTAACAACTATTCTAGCAAAGAAAATAGCCCTACATTTGGTCATATTTTTTTTTCCTGTTTTCCCTTCAATTTAAGAGAAAAACTTTTCAAATTCACACAAAATGGTACACACTGTCTACTTTTCTGTGGCCGTCTTCAAATACATAACCTTTCAGGTCACCATGAAACACTTTTTTGAAATATGTCTCAATCTGTCTTTCAGCATGACAGTGAAATTACCAGGCAGTTCAGCACATGACGTGACTGAATTAGGCTGTCGCCGACCAGCCGCTATCATTATCATACTCCATCCTTCCTTCTTGGGAGAGGGGGAGCCACTCAAAACTCCAGGAACAGAGCACACCTCATTCTGTGTATGAGTGAAGTTACCCTGTGGAATCACATTGTTCCCTCCTCCAAGAGATCTCAGATCACTTTAACTATCCATGCAGAACCTGGTTTGCTTAAACACCTCTGTCACCACGTCGCCAGCCTCCAATTTGTAGCTCTATTAGTCACATATCACTGTCCAACTCTCTTCAGACTGGCAGGGAATATCTTGGAATCTCTTCAGACTAACGTTATACAGCAATATTTGACCTTTTTAAGAAACACTGATCAAATTTGCCTTGAGCATTTCACTATATCACGGGAACAATCATAAATGGCACATAAAAATTCAGTAGCTGCGGAGATCAATAAGCTACCCACCCCCCCAAAGAAATTTATATATATGTAAATAATATATAAATAGAATTTTTTTCATTGCAAAGACATGTTGATACTGTCTTAGTGGAGTTGGTTTAGCTTCTATACTGGTGCCAAGCAGCGGGCTCTCCACCTGGACCAAAGAAAAGGAGGCTCACATGGTCAGCATGCTGACCATGAGCACCATGCTGACCATGAGCACCATCTTTTTGACTTGGGACATTATGAAGGATTCTGTTAATATGCAAATATTTTATCTAAAAGGAATACGTGTTGGCTAAATAGTGGTGCCATATTTGCATGAATATGTTTATTTATTTAGCTGGCAAAAAGTAAAGCCTCAAGGAAAGGGCCAAAGACAGGTAAGTCTGCTGAAGAGATGGGGAGGGGATTTTAGGACAGACAGGCGCTGACCACCAGCCTACCCACAGGAGGCATCCAAGCCTGCCACAGGAGACCCAGCCGCAGGCCAGCAGGGCTGATCCCAACTGCCTTGGGCCCCCTATCTTCTTGAGAAGAGGCCAGAAATACTACGTCTCTATTATGTCTTTGGAATTTGTAGGATAAACCCAAAAAGTCTTGCTCAGAGACGTAGGCAAATCAAATAAGATCTGAGAATTTCCTTTCCAACTTATAACAAAAAACAACAACGTTGTAACAAATCCCTCAATAACAAGCATATATGATGAGGTAGATGGGCCTGTTCGTGTATCATAAGCCCTTCAGAATACACATGATAACAAAGTTCTCGCTCTGCTGTCAGTCTCTCCTTTGTTCCTGCTTTCGATTGGATTTAATGGAAAGGAAGATACTGTCCCACCAAAATGGCAACCAAACATTAGAGAAGTGTCTGGCAAAAATGCATGGTTGGTGATCATCCTACAGACAAGGCTCTGATAGCTGGAGACACTCTTGTGGACTGAAATGGGACAAACACACACACACACACACACACACACACACACACACTCACACACACATTTGGCAAATATTCCAATTTGAAGACCTTCCAAATATTTCTTTTCTCTCTCCAGAATGGTGCTACCTCATTGTCAGTGAGATTTTCTATAAATTTGCTTCAATGGTCACATAGGTTAAAAAAAAAATTAATAGCCTAAGAAGCAAGGGCTAAAGGCCACAAAGTTAAAGCGCTTACAAGGCAAATAATTTGAAGAGGCAGGATAAAATCAAAAACAGAATTTAAATGGCCCCAGCCTAAGAATTTATAAAAGACCAAGTCCTGACCTATGACAGAAATGAGAACTTTATTGGGCACGTAATTCAGAAAGGCAGGAAAAGCTGATACATGGAACACAATGAATGTCAGGTTAAGGATTTAAATCTCAGTCTGACAGGGTCGGGAAAACCAATACAATAACGCCAGCAAGGAGGAGAGACATGCTGTGCAAATCCAGTGCGCTGTCGAACTTGGACTGCATAATTAGCCCGCGCTGTAATTAAGAATCTAGAGGACCTATTGTAATGAAACCACAATAGGTAGATTCGGATCTTGCTACATTGAGCCAGAATACTAAGCACAGTAAGAGTTTTCCCCAATTTTGGCTGGACTCTTTGGTAGCTGACAGGCAGTGAGGCTTATAAACACCTCTGCCCTACCTGTTTATAATACTCCTGACTGACAGAAGGGGAACGGTTTAAAGGTCCTTAGGTGGTGGTGACATCTTTGGCTTTTCTATTTAGCTTCAAAAGAAATACTATTTTGGTTATGGTTTCATTCTTGGACCACAGGAAACTAAGTTCATTACAGGCATAAGGTCAAGGCTGAGTTGATCTCCGAGCCAGTGATAAACTGGCCTTGCAGGCTTGTTTTATTTATAGAGACCAATGATATCAAATTAGATGGGAAGAAAGAGAGAGAAGGATTTAGCTTCATTTAGAAAATAAGTTTCTCTGGAAGATCTCTACTACCGGTTTTCTAAAAATATAAGACAATGTCACAGATTCTATCTTTGTCCTTAAAAAATGGGAGGAGAAAAGAAGCTTCCACACTACCATGGTTATGTGCTGTTTCAAAGGACCCATCTTCATATACAGGTATGATAACCCGCGGTAAATAATACATTTGATTCATTTTTCCTGTTTTTTCATATAATCCAATAAAAGTCCCTAGAGGTCGCTGGTTCAGTTTGCCATAGTAGTTGGGAAAAATGAAAGCAAGAAAGATAAACTTTTTTTCTTTTCTTTCCTTTTTTTTAAGGATAGCCCCTTTATTACTATTCACAACATGAAAATAAAACATTCTATTCTAGAGAATTAATGGAGAAACATTAGCCTCTTCAAGAGCCCCGTGACACAAACCCTTGGGTTTCTGAAACATTCTTTTTAGGAAGATTGTTTTAAGGCCAGATAAAAGGCCACCAATTATCTCATTTCTGTGATAAGCAGAGAAAACTCCACTAGCCACTCAATACCCACAAATGGATCCAGAATAAAAAGAAAGGATGTCAGAGAAACATTCACTCTGGGGTTCAGAATCCTTAAACCAGGGGAGGCGGTGACTTTAAGGGACTGACATTTACAAGAATCAAGAAAGGAAACCTTCAGTAAAAATGTGGTGAGCAGAAGCTCTTGGGCCCTTAATATAGTTTATCTTTCACATAAAGGTATCTTGAAAACCTTTACACAAGTCCTTTATGAGGGAATAATTTCTGAGCCTGGGCAGACAATGGTCTTTCAAATCCATTCTCAGTTTAGAAAGCATTTGTAAGGAGGATTTTTGCCAGCCACCGCCTGAGAAATGTGTGATGCCCTTGGAAATCTCTGTAATTAACAATAAGCCTCTCTCACAATTGAAAGTGGACCCTCATACCCTAAAGTAGCACTGATGTTTCTATTTCTGACCTACACCCTTCGTTTTATGCAATGTCTTTTAAAAACCAAGGGCAAGAGCAACCTGGAGAGAAATTTTCAAATTTTGGATCTGAGCCACCAAATCAATAATGGCGGAACAAAATGAATTATCAACCTGCACTGCTTCAATCACAGTGAAAGGCAAGGAGGTAGCCAAAAGAGAAACTGCGGTCAATGTTAAGAAACAGAATGAATTGACTTTGAGGTAGGCTTATATCTAATTAAATGAGACTGGGGGCAAAGACAAGGTAGACTCATCCGCAGCTGATAAGGAAGTGATCCAAACAGGTGACTCAACTCAGTTGAGCTGCCTTTCCCACGCCAGAAAGGAGAATAGAAAGCAGTATGGGCGTGGGGGCTACGAGGAACACTGCCAGTTCTTCAGATGTGTCTCTCCCCTTATCTGATGACCGTATGGAGTAAATCTCTCAAATTCCCTCCATTAGCAGGTAAGTTGCCGTCAATATCTAAAAGGTCCTTCCCCATGAACCCAAAGGAAGAACTCCTTGCTGTGGAGTGTTGTATCAGCTTAAGGGTGGGAGGAAAAAGGAGCTTCTAAGTTACACAAGTTGTTGGTTTCTAGCGATAAGCCAGTGGTTGTAAAACTTCTGCCATGTGCCTGGAAGGTTTAGAGCAAGAGTTCTAGACTCTCAGGTTATAGATGAATGGCCAGCCATCTAGTGCCATGTGCATCTCTGGGAGAGATGAGCAAGACATATCTAAAGACAGAAGACACTCCCAGTGGCTTCTTCCTTACCCCCTTGGGGACTTGGCACTAGGATAGTCATGAAATGAGATTCTAGCTAAAATTGCCCTCAGGAATGTTGGTACTTGTACTAGTCACTTTTTCATCACTGGGGAAAAATATGTAACACCTACAATTTAAAGAGAGAGGTTTAGTTGGTTTATAGTTCCAATGGGTTCAGTCCATGGTTGGCTGGCTCCAAAGCAGAAATGGCTTGGTAGAAGGGCCTGACAGAGGACAGCTGGGAAGGGAGAGTAAGGAAGGAAGAAAGGAAGGAAGGAAAGGATGGAAGAGCCAGGGCCAAGAATACACCCTTCTAGGTCACACCCCCAGTGACCACTTTTTAGGCTCTACCTTCTAACCACACATTCAGCTACAAACTCATTCATGGACTCATCCACTACGACTACAGTGCACCTGAGATCCAACAACCTTCCAAAAGCTCTATCTCTGAGCACATGAGACTTTGGAAGGACATTTTAGATGTGAACTATAATAGCACTCTTTTTTAAAGCCACTACACTTCCAAGGAATGGCACAGTACCCCAAGCTACACATAGAAGTGCTGTGTTTGAGGCTCCACGAGGCATCTGCTCTGTGCTAAGGGGCTTTTTCAGGTGCTCAGAAACTGAGCAGAGAAATGAAACCCCACCTCATCCACCCCACCAGCCGCACCAGCACTCGTCTCGAGTTACACTGCACCCTGCGCTAGAAAAGACAGCAGTCAACTTTCAGGTCAGCCACTGCAACCAAAGCAGCAGCTTTCCTCCGCTGCACCGTGAGCCTTACAAACATGTACTCTCTTTTCCCGCTCCTCTCTCAGACACACTGTGTTCTTTACACGTATACAAGTGACACCCAGGGCCTCAGAGACACTCTTAAATAAACCCAAGATGATTCACCATTTTCTGGTGGCATACAGCTAATTACATGCTCAAAATTCCTTCAAAAGTCACAAAATCTCTCAGCACTTCCAAGTTTTTTAAATGGCAAAAGGGTTAGACATGAAGTAGAGGGCCTGGCAAAGCCAGTAAGAAATTAACATGAACGCTGAAAAAAGGCTTTGGCCCTTCTTTCTGTAGAGCTAAATCCACAGGACTGGTGTACATGCTTATCAGGAAATTATAGATCTTATTATTGGGGAGCTGGGTGGCAGATGCCAAAAACATTTAAATTTCCAATTCGCAAAGCCCATTGTAGCTTGGTATTATGGTTTTATTAGATTTATGCATTTAGCTGGGAGCCTATTATTATAAATAAAATACAAAATATAATTATTGTTTTCTTGCAGTGAGAACCTCAGAATTATCTAACATTTTATTGTTGCCCCATCAAAAGAAAACTTTGGGGGTTTTTTAAAGATTTTTAAAGAAAGGTTGCTTCCTCTCTCTACTTTTCATAATAGTTCTTGCTTTATGCTGTTTAATGGAGAAAGAAAATAAAAAGGATTGAGGTGAAGGCTCTAAATCACATTGGTTTTCCTTTATTTACAGTTTTATACTTATATTTCTCATATTTTCTACTGTTCTGTCTGCCCAACCAGATTCCATTCTTCATTCAGTGCCCATTAATTGAGATGGTGCTTGGGGAAAGCTGATACACAGATACGAGTTTCATGGGGCCAAGTGCTCACCTACTATTACACACCAAGTGGAGTCTGATACCTGTAATGGTCAATTTAGTTGCTCGTCATATGATACCATTCCGGCATCCGTCCCACAGCAATGCTCTTTCAATTCCTTTTTTCTCCTCTCTTTCCAACTCACATTATTATCATCTCCCTTCATCAGAAAATGAAAACGTTTTAGAAATACTGAGGGGAGTCACATTAGATGTAAGACATCAGGGACGTATGCGGGGGTCTCTAGTTTTAAAGTTGGAAGGGGCCTTCCGCAGCACCTCCCCAGCCCGTCATTTTCCAAATGAGGATAGTGCGACCCAGGATGATGGCACTGCTGTTAGGGACAAAGGTAAGCACGTGTCATCCATTTCTTAGCTATCATTGAGCCCCGAGGATGGGCCTAGCACACAGCCAATCACATCATCTCCCATAATCCTCAAGGTAACGCCATGAGGTAGGTGCTAGTACTGCTTGCATTTAGCAGAAGAGGAAATCAATTCACAGAGACGTTAGGTAACTCACCAAAAGTCACACAGATGAGAAGTAGAAGAGGCAAGATTTGATTGTGAGTTTGCCTAATTACAAAGCTTCACCTCTAACAGAACTATTTGCTGTGTTTATACTTAGCTATCATACACACGCACGCACACACGTACACAGTGGAGACATGGTTGAAGACATTATTTTACAATAAATAAAATGGAGCATAGTCTTTAGCAGGGTCAACTCCTGACCCTGTCACTGAAAAGCCAGGAAACCTTCATCAGGAGCATTAATGTCTCTGAGAGTTTTCATTTGCCAAGCAGTGATAATAACAGTACCCTCTCCCAGGTGAGGTGAATGCCGCATAACATCACTCAGCCATTCATCACGTGTATATTGGGTGCCTGTTTTGTGTTAGGTGCTGACACATTGTGTTCAAGATTTGGATATGCAGCGCCAAGCAAAGCGAGCCCCTGGCCACAATGTGTGTATGTGGGACAGAAAATGCTTCACAAATGTAGACAATAATGTTGGCCATTGGAGTGATCAAACGTGCAAGTAGCCTTTGCTTCTTCAGAACGTTGTACCTACGCCCCTCCCTCTCCCCAAGCATCTCACCACCCCAGATTATCTATTAAATGAGTCCTATCAAGCCACACTTGTGTGATTGTTCATGTGCACACACACTCCTGCATCGGTGTCTATAAAATACTGATTCCCCGTATTTTATGGGTTTAGATACTCTTTGGAATTTTTTACGTTGTGTTTCCTTGATTAAGGTTGGGGAAATAATGCTAGCTAACGTTTGAGCAATTACTGTGTTTCAGATACTCTGCTATCGCAGCATGTGTAGTATTTTTAGACATAACCATTAGTACGATAAGTTAGATATCAAGCAATTAATGGGAAATTGAGACTCCTGAAACAGAAGTGTGCATCGGAATTTGGGCTCAGCATCCTATGATTGTGTTCAGTAACCAAGCAGGCACCACGTCGGGCACAAAGACAGGGAGCCTGCTGTCTTGGAGCTGAGGGGCAGGAGCTGAGGGAAAGGAGCCTGAAAATGAACCACGATGAGAAAACAGGGACTGTGGAGCAAGCCGAGGCACTGGGGTCTCAGAGAGAAGGCAGACTGCATCCCCTGGAAAAGGAGGAGAGACTTCGCAAGCAGGAGCTAAGAAAAACAAGCCACGGATGTTTGAAAGCTGAGTAGAGTTCCCGTCACCTCCCCGGTACTACCTTTCTGCGTGGCCCTGGGTAAGTCACTTCATTTTTCTAGCTTCAGTGACCCTCTCTATAAAATAAGTTGAAAGATATAAAACAGGGCTAAGGATCCCCACTTTCACAGGTTATAAGGCTCACAAACTTGTTCAAGAATTAGAATCTAAATCTACACACGTAAAGAGAAAATCTCATGTGGGCAGAATTCATGCTGAGAGCTAGATTTTAAGTAGCTGGTTTATCTGGCGGAGTAAAAAAATGTGGTATGAAAACGAAAACCACTTTTCTCTGAACTCTTGAACTTCACTGAGGGTGGCCAGTAAGCACACTTCTTTGGAACCCAAACCTGAAGTGGGGGAAGAGCTGCTTGGTCAGGAGGGGGAAAAGGGAATGGGAAGAGGGTGTCCCTTAGCCACAGAGCGGGGCGCTCTCTGTTTCTCTCACTTCCCTTGTTCCTCTCTCTTCTCCCTACACCTGAGCTCTAACCCCAGTTTTTATACTTTAACTCAAGCTCGTTAAGTGAATGTAAGGTGGATCTCATGCTATATTAAAATGTTTTGCATGAATGCAAAGTGTAGTACAAATGCTGGGGACTGTTATTAGCTCAAGTGAATGCCCTTAAAAGACTACCCATAATTTTCCGGAAAGCTACATCTCATACTGAGGCCCACAAGGAATATATAATCAACTTCGGAAGAAGTCGACACCAAGAAGATAGAGTCCTAAATCAGAGACCCGGAGACCCAGAAGTCCTTAGAAAGTTGTGTGTTTCAGGTGAAAGGACGACTTGAATGCTCACTTCTCTTTTAATTATCTGACGGGCACACTCCCCTCCCTTGTTGCCTTCAGCCAGAGCTGATAAGAAAAGGCACCAATAAATATCTTGGCGGTCTGAAGGGAGAAGCCATGTTTCATGGGACTCCCTGCTTCTACAGCTGTTGTTAAAATATTACTGCTAATTAGCTGGCTAGTTATATATAAACCCTTACAAAGGAGTATTTTTACACAATCATAAAATAAATTAAACTACCAAAAATTCATGCTGTTAATTAAAATAACCCCTGTAGGAGGGGGAAAAATCGCTACAAGGCTGAGGTAAACAGGAGGCAATTTCACAAGCACAAACTGATTAATTTTATTCCCCATTACATGTATTTGCTAATATCATCAGAATTAGGAAATAAAGCAATTTTGCCTTGACAGGAGTTCAAATGGAGACATTC